>PVIR01000498.1:135489-158631 GCA_004026965.1 Petromus typicus
GGTCTCGCTTTGTGGTTCAGGCTGGCCCTGAGCTCAGCCTCCAACTCACATCACAATCCTCCTGCCTCTGCCTCCCGAGTGCTGGGATTACAGGCGTGAGCCACCACGCCCGGCACTGTGGGATGTGGTACTGGTTGCTGCTGGGTGTGGGTCTCCACACCCAGTATTGTTATGTGGTTACCGGGGAATCGAACCCGGGCCCTTGCGCTTGCGAGACAGGCGCCGGAACCACTGAGCTAACTCCCCGGCCCCTAAACTTTTTGCCTTTAAATCAATTAATTTATGAAACCATTCAGTAAAATACACATTGGCAGTGAAACAGTGGAATTTAAAAAATGTAGTGGATATCTGCAAATACTAACTTGGACGGTTGTGTTTATATATTTGCATGTGCAAAAGAAAATTCCTAGGGCCAGGGATTTAACTCAAGTGGTACTGTGCCTACCTTGCAAACACGAGGGCCTGAGAACAATCCCCAGTAATGTTAGAAAAAAATCCTAATTTTTTTTATTGTAGTAAAGTGTACATTTTACAAAGTTTACCATTTTAACCATTTAAAAGTATACATGTATATCATTTAGTTTCCTATCACTATGATAAAATACCTGAGAAAGTCAGTTTAAAGGAGGAAAGGATTATTTTCAGGTGTTATTCCCCGATTGGCCAGCTCCATTCCTTTAGGCTTTACTTTTTATTTGTATCACCCATTTTCTCTCTGGTCTTGACTTTTTGAGTTGTTTTGTTTTTTTCCTCTTCTGTTAGACTGAAAATTATACATTTTTTTCTCAGTTACTTAGTGGTTACCCTAGAATTTAAAGTTTCCATCAGTGTTTTATCACTGTAAGGATAATGTGTACTTTATCTTCTTTCTGGACAATGCAAGGATCTTAGGACATGTTAACTCCCATTTACCTATTGCTGCATTATTTTAATCCTTTATTTAGATTACACAAATTGTTTTATACACTTTGAATATTTATGTAGATTTTTATCTTGTTCACTGTATTCATTTTTCTTCTTTCTTCCCTGAATCTCTGACTTTACATTTGGATCTGGATTAGTTTCCTTCTCCATGAAGAATGAAAAAACAGTGTGAGTCTGTTGGTAATGATTCTATCTCTTCTCTTCTCTGCTCTTTTCTTTTTTTCTCTTCTTTTCAAGACAGTATCTTACTATGTAGTCCAGGCTGAACTTGAACTCACTAAGTTGCCCAGGCTGGCCTTAAACTTACAGCAATCCTCCTGTCATAGCCTCCCAACTGCTGGGATTGCAGGTGTCTGCCACCATACCCAGCTTACTGCTTTTAATTGGTTATTAAGTCTATCCATTACATTATTGTTTTTAGTTCTAATATACTTTTTGTGTGAATTTTTAAAATTTTAGTTATCTTTCTGAGTTCTAAATCTTGTCTTTTGTCTCCTTGAACATATTGGAAAGTCCACTACCTGTAATTCCTGTTAACTTTTCCCTATCTCTTCATTTTATTCATACCTTTTCTCTTTGTCTGCCTGGTTATTTATGATTGCCAGATAATGCATGTGTACAAGTGTTTGTAGAAAAACTTGAGTCCTGGATGAGTCACCACAATCTGATTTCAGGAAGGGCAAGGACTCAGAGCTAAACTGAGAGGACTCTCCCTGGGAGAGCCCTTCTAGTGCACTATTACTTTTGAGTTATAATCTTTGCAGAAATCTGGCCCAAAGCAAGACCTGCATAATCCTCAGTAGGCATTGCGCTCCTTGTCCTATCCTTGAGAGCTAGTTCCCATCTTCTCTTTAGTTGTCCTCAGCAGACTCTGAATGTTCCTAGTATTGGGGAGACCCTAGTTTTGCATTATTTGCAAGCTGTTATGCAGGTCCTTCCTAGCTCTGTTCTCAGAGGCCAGGCTGGGTTTCATCATCTGAGTGATCAGTACCCAGAGATGAACAGTGAATGTGCTGAGTCTACAAGTGCATGAACCAATTTACCAACATTAGTATATAATAGTCTCTATTTTTGATTTGAGTTTTTCCTGGTAACATTATACAGTATCCAAACATAGAAAATAAACATTCTCCACAATTCTCATAATGACCTAACATTAATATCAGTTCATATTTTGTTTCTTAATTATATCCCCCCAAAATGGGACTGTAAACAGTACTATTTACATCTTACGTTTCTTCTTACTATCTTTGATATCTTTAGATGTAAATATTTTTAGGATCTGCTGCCCCAATATAGTTCCAATAGTTGTTTGAAAGTGCTTGTTTCTTTGTGTCCTCATCTGTATTCATTGTCTGCTATTTGTAATAGCTTCCACTCTGATAGATCGGCAGTGTCCTGTTTTACTTTACCTTTCTGATGAGTCTTCAGTCATTGCTCAGTTGCTCATTTGTTGACTTCTCTAAAATAGACTCTCGTCAAAGTACATGTTGACATTAGTTTTTACGAGCAGCTTCCTGGTAGGAATGGCAGGGTGTGTAGGCATCTGGTGACAGTGGCTGCCAGGGAGAATCTGGTTGTCTCACACAGTGGCCCAGAGGTCTGGGAGCACCAGCCTGAAGAGCACCCTTGCTTGGACCTAGCTGGGTTTGTAGGAGTGTTCTGGCCAAGAGCTAGGCCTGTAGTCAGCCAGACCTGGGTTTGAATCTGGTTGGACTTCCTCAGCCTGATTTTCCTCACTTTGAAAGGTTGTAAGAGAAGGTGGGGGTGGAGTTGGTACACTTTACACTAACTGCCTGAAGGTCTTTGAAAGCCTAGAACAGCGGTGGCGAACCTATGGCACATGTGCCACAGCTGGCTACATCTTGAAAGCCCAGAGGTTCACTGTCACTGCCCTAGAAGATGGAGCACAAGTTTGGAGTCAGACAGGCATGGATAAGAATCAAGTCCATGCTCTCATCTGCTGGGGACAAATTATTTTGCCTCAAAATTTGTTTTATGTAAAATAATGTGGCTCAAATAGGGGTTATAGCCCTTCTGGGAGATGACAGAGTCGGAGCAGTGGGGGTTGGAGATGAAACAGGCCAGGGTTTGGCTGGCATTGAGTGTAGGAGCAGGCCTGGGTGGGGAGAGGCTGGGCCTCGGGCAGCCTGGGACACTGCGGTTTCCCTGCTCATCTGGGTTTTGGGGTCAGCAGTGCTTATAACCTAGCTACATGGCCCTGGGGCAAGAAGTAGGAATGTGGTCTTTGTGGGGTTGGGGAAGTAGGTGTGTGGGCTGAGTTTACCAGGATTAGCCCAGTGTGAGCTTTGAGCAGCCCTCTCTGCCCTCCCCAGCCTTGCTTCCTCAAGGACTGGGAGATGCATGTACACTTCAAAGTCCACGGCACAGGAAAGAAGAATCTGCATGGAGATGGCATTGCCCTGTGGTACACCCGGGACCGCCTTGTGCCAGGTAGGCATTGTTTGCTCAGGTGTGTGCTGCTGGGCCCCAGAGGATGGAACCAGTCCAACGTGAACAAGGCTGCCAGCCTCCAGGGAGGTGGAGCAGGTGAAACAAGGGGATTTCCCTTTGTTTCTGTGGCCGAGGATCTTCACTCTGCACATCCTGGGAGGAGCTGCTGCTGCTGCACAGAGATAAAGCTGTGCCCTTTGGGAAGGAGTTTGGCTCTGGAAAGAGGACCCCTTGGGGAAGGAGCAGCTGGATCTTCCAGCTCACACTGCGCCCTGCATGGCCTGATTTGGGCCATTCTGCCGTTTTGAGGTGTCGGTTGTTGTTACTCCAGTACTGCAGATGATGGCATCAGGGGCATTGCTCTAAGCTACACCCTAACTAAACATTTTAGTTTTTATTTTGAGATAAAGTCTCCCTAGGTTGCCTAGGTTTGGCTTGAACTTGTGGTCTTCCTTCTCCCTGGGGTTACAGGTGTGTACCACCAGGCCCTCATAGGGTTTATTTTTTGAGACAGGGTCTCGCTTTGTAGCCCAGGCTAGCCTCGAACTCTTGGCAATCCTCCTGCCTCTACCTCCGCCTCCCTTGTGCTGGGATTACAGGCGTGAGCCACCACGCCCACATTTAGGGTGTTTTTTTTTTTTTTTTTTTTAAGAGGGTTAAATATGAAGACTCTTTGACAGAGACCACATAGCCTACAAAGATAAAAATATCTTCTCTGTGGCCTTTTACAGAAAGTTTACTGCCTTGGTTGAAAGAGTCCTTCCTGTGACCCTGCCAATAGACTCAGTGCCCCGATCCTTGACCTTGGCCTTAGAGCACATGGCTGTGTGTTTGTCTCCTTGGGTCAGGCAGGCTGCTCCACAGCCCCATTCCCAGCCTCCTCTGGGCCTTGTCCTTCAGTTTCCCTTCTCTCCTGGGTGAACATCTCCAGCCCCTTCCCTCCTCCATTGCTTCTGAGCTAGCCATGAGGCATTTCTGGTTTTTCCACTGTGAGGATACCCCCTTCTAATTCCAGGGCCTGTGTTTGGAAGCAAAGATAACTTCCATGGCTTAGCCATCTTCCTGGACACATATCCCAACGATGAGACCACTGAGGTAGGCCTTGTTCTCTCCTGTGGAGCAGGAAAGCAAGGACTGGACAGTTGGCTAGAGACTGGGGACTTCTTCCCGGTCCTGGCACAAAAGAAGTCTCCAGGATTGGGGTGGTGGGCCCTCACCTTCCTCCCATGGGCTGGGCCGGCTGTGGAATAACCAGTGTCTTGGTCCCAGCGTGTGTTCCCGTACATCTCGGTGATGGTGAACAATGGCTCCCTGTCCTACGACCACAGCAAGGATGGGCGCTGGACCGAGCTGGCAGGCTGCACGGCTGACTTCCGCAACCGGGACCATGATACCTTCCTGGCTGTGCGCTACTCCCGGGGCCGCCTGACGGTGAGCAGGTGTGAGGGAGGAGGCTGGTTGAGCCCATGCGGGTTCTGCAGAGCCCTACTAGGCCAGCAGGTGTGCCTGGTTGACTTGATGGCTGGCCGCAGGTGATGACTGACTTGGAGGATAAGAACGAGTGGAAGAACTGCATCGACATTGTGGGAGTGCGCCTGCCCACCGGCTACTACTTCGGAGCCTCGGCTGGCACTGGTGACCTGTCTGGTGAGTGTTTGGGCCGAGCAAGGAATTCATTCCCAGTCTGAGTCTTCTGTTAGAGGCGTTTGACATAATTAATTACCTTTCTTTGGTTTCCTTCCTCATTACCTCTTCTCTTCCCATAGTCTGTGATTGTAGGTAGGGCCCAGAGCTTGAGCAATCTTTCTTTCCGTCTAGAAAATTAGAGGCTGAACCTCTAGATACCGTAGGTGTCTAGATTCTATCTAGATTCTATCTCCAGACCTGTGTAAAGCAGCAGCCTGCTCAGTGTCCACATTGTCTCACTACCTGGGGGTTCAACCTGCCATCGTCTCTCACTGGAGTCTCCTGAGCAATGCCCCTTCTATGCCAGCCCCTGTTGTTCTCTCCCTGGTGCAGCCTATAAGAAGGGGTGTGTGTGTGTGTGTCCTGTGTCGTCTGTCATCCATCCGTCTGTCCATTTTGTCCCGGTTGTGTTGTGCCAACCCCCCAAGTGACTGCCGTCTCACTCTGGGTTCAGAGCGCCGTTCCAGGCCTCTCCTGGCCCTCCTCACACCTGCTGGCCCACTTCTTCCCTGCTCCTGGCAGCCTCCAGCTGGGGCTTGTTCTGGTTTCACCTCCACGTGGAGCCTCGCTGTTTTCCTCATTTAAAATTGCTCTCTCCCCTCCAGTCCCCAGCATACTCTCTATCACTTCCCTGGACTTTATGTTTCTTTATAGCATGTCTCTTTATTTTGTTTCTTTTAATCAAGTGTAAAATTTATTTTATCTTCTGTGGGTTTTTTCCACTTACCATCTAAATTGTAACCTCCGCGAAGTCAAGAATTTTTCTCGTTTAGTTTATGGTAGATACTTGGGAAACATCAATATGCCTGTGTGCTGCACAGGCCATGCTGGGTCACCAGGCCTAGGTGACGCTGGTGGACTGTGTCTGTGGCCCTCAGTTTTCCACTAAGGACATCTGGAAGGCCTCAGCCCCAGAGCCACTCTACTGAGGAGAACTGGGTGGGGGTGTTTGACTAGACAGAGGGCCTATTTATTATCCTCAGGGTGTTCAGGACCTGTGATGCTGGTCACAGCCAGGGGCCTCTGCCTTCTCCAGGCTTAAACTTGGCAATCTTCCTCCCTTAGCCTCACACAGTACTGGGATTACAGGCATGTACTGCTATGCAAAGCTTTATAGAGAACTTTGAAATGTATATCCCAAAGAGAAAAGAAAGGTCTGGTAAGGGCCTTGTTCTGGTCAGCCAGCATCTGTAGTTACAGACACATGATCACCTCATGTTCTCTTGCCATTCTGTCAAATTCTCTTAGATTTCTCTTTTCCTTTCTTTTTTTTTGAGACAGGATTGTGGTATGTAGTTCAGGCTGGCCTTAAATTATGTAGCCTGGGCTGGCCTCAAACTTGGTGATCCTCTTGCCTCAGCCTCCTGAGTACTGAGATTACAGGCATGTGTCCCCACACCTGGTTTCTATTTTATTTTCACTGTGTGTGTATGCATGTATGTGTGCGTGTATATGTGTGTGTGCAGGCCTGCAAACCACACCTACCACTGAACTACATCCCCTTCCCTCCCAGATTTCCTAGAATATTGTCTTGCTGCGGGTGGAGCTAACAGGGAAGGAAGGAAGCTCTCCATGGCCAGGCCAGTACTTTCTCCTTGGAGAAGGCTTTGGGCCATGGCCCTGAGGCTGGCTCTAGCCCCTAACAGGTGTTTTCTTGTCTTTGTAGACAATCATGACATCATCTCCATCAAGCTGTTCCAGCTCATGGTGGAGCACACTCCTGATGAGGAAAACATTGACTGGACCAAGATTGAGCCTGGTGTCAACTTCTTCAAGTCTCCCAAAGGTGTGTGAATATTCCCCTGCCTCCCGCCCGAACGTTGTGTGCGCTGTGGTCCCTTTGCCCTTCAGTCCAGTCATGACTGCGTTTTGCACTCTGGGATCAGCCCTGCTCTGGTGAATGATCCTGGCAGGCCCTGCCTGAGCTCATACCAGCCAGGCGCTCGAGTGGGTCCCCTTGGTGCGTCCTCATGTAAAGCAGAGGATGAGTTGGCAGGAGGCTGTGGGTTGAAACAAGGCTCATTACGGACCCCACCTCCTTCATTCACGGCCTGGTCGTTTCCTTCCCTCAGGTTTCCAAGGAAAATCCCGAGTGGTCAGGGTTTATGAAATTCCACACATGTCAGGGCCCAGTGCTCAGCAGGGTCTATTGACAGAGTTGGGGGAAGAGGGATGATGTGCCAGAGCAGGAGAGGGTGTGTAGAGTGTAGAGGGCTCAGGGCATTGACGTCAGCCCAGGAGGCTGGAAGCTACCGAGATTTTCCAGCTGTGTGTAAAAACAGTTTCTCCAAATTTGGGGGCGACGTTTGCTCTTAGACCCCTCGGCCTCTCCTTGTACAGACCAGGTCTTGGAAGGAGTGCCTTGCAGCAGTGTCCCCCAGGCCTTAACTCCGGGGACCTGCGTCCCCGTGGAATCAGTCCTCGATCCCCTCCTGCCCTACCCTGCTATGGACTTGAGAGCTGATCTCAGGTCAGTTCACTGCAGTCCCTGCTCCTGGCCAGTGTGTGGCCACAAGATGCCACCCCATAACCAGCGCTGTCCAACACGGAGCATAGAAGTGGCCCCTGAGATAGGAGCCCTGATGCTGGGACTGTGGCTGGGCACAGTCCTCTTAGCTGTGTTTCTTGCAGGCTGACTCCCCCACTTTGTCCGCTCACCTCCCCCTTTCTTCTCCTCAGACAACGTGGATGACCCCACAGGGAACTTCCGCAGCGGCCCCCTGACAGGGTGGAGGGTGTTCCTGCTGCTGCTGTGTGCGCTCCTGGGCATCATTGTCTGTGCCGTGGTGGGTGCTGTGGTGTTTCAGAAGCGCCAGGAGCGGAACAAGCGTTTCTACTGAGTGGCTGACTTGGTTGGGAGGAGCCCAACTTTGGGCCCAAGCGCTAAAGTGAACTTTTTTTTTTACTGGGATCGTAAAAGAAAAACAAGACGATCTTATTTCTTAACCGTTTCAAAGAAATGATTAAAGTATTTTCGTATATTTTGCTTCTTGCCCAGCATGGACCGATGGCAGAGCCAGGGTCAGGGTTCAGCATCCCCACAGCTGGATACTGGGGCTCTCAGCCCTGCCCTGGGTGGCATCCAAGGAAACAGGCTCCGTACCTGGGGCTGAGGCCCTGGGCATGGTTGTTGAACACTGGAGGACCCCCCCAAACCTCACCGGGGTGGCTCCTAAGAACCTAGAGCAGTGGCTTTGTTCTACGGTGCGTGCTGTGTGTGGGGACATGTCAGGGGCGCGGGCCTTCCTGTTCCCCTTGAGCTCTTTCTCGAGGCCGCCCCCAGGCAGGCATGGACGAAGGAGCCGTTTGGTGGGGCCTGGAGTGTGACTGTTAAATAAAGTGAAATAGCCTACCTTAGCCGTTTGACTGTCCTAAAGAGCTTCTCTTTCTTCTGACGACTTCCAGCCAGCCACTGCTTTGCAGCTTCCAGCGTCAAACCCCCTGGCCCTCAGCGGACACTGGCCAGGAGGGGTTGTTTCCGCCCCCTTTTTCAGGTGGGGAAACTTTGAGGTGAAACAGAACTTGCCCGTCGTCCCCCGGTACGGTGTGTTGTGACCCTGTGTAGTCTCTTGTGTGCTCCAGCCTCTTGTAAAGGGGCAGGTGGGGAGGGCGGGACCTCAGCCGAAGCTTCAAGGCGGGATTCCAGGAGACTGGTGGTGTCTGGAAGGGCCAGGCAGAGCCAGGAGGGCAGGTGGGCTCAGCACTGGCATTTCTTTTGGGTTCTTGGAGGAGGCGAAGGGAATACAGGAAGTGGGAGAAAACCATCCTCTGAAGGCGGGGCATCGTCATCTGGCAGCCTCCACACTCGGCTCCACCCAGCTCACTGGGCGTGGAGCAGTCTGGCCCTGATGCCAACTCGCCCCTCCTTGGGGACCTCACCGAGTCCCGCCTTCATCGTTCTCCCGCATACAGCTCAGTAAGGGTTGGGTCTCCTGTCTCCCAGACCAAAGTAAACCTTACCTGGCTTTGTGTAGTTAATATTGTCAAGAGGTTGTTATTGCAAAAAATACAGATAGTATAAAAGTTACTGAAGAGAATAATTTATTTTTCCCGTAATTTTCATGGTCACTGTCCAGAGCTCTTCACTGACCTGTTATTAACTGTCTCTGCATCTTTGCTGTCTCCTGTGCGAGTACGGACTCCTTTCCACAGGCTGGTGTCACACGAGGCTTCACTCTGTTTCCTTTATTTTATTTTTTATTTATTTTTTGCAGTACCTCCTTCACAGATTTGGGAGCCTTCTCACAAAGACCGAAGAGTACTCATGGGGCTTTGTATTGACATACTCTACTGGGCACCTCTCAGAACAGCTTTTTTTTTTTTTTTTTTTTTTAGGTTTTTTGAGACAGGGTCTCGCTTTGTGGTTCAGGCTCAGCCTCAAACTCATATCATAGCAATCCTCCTGCCTCTGCCTCCTCAGTGCTGGGATTACAGGCGTGAGCCACCATGCCCGGCACTGTGGTATGTGGTACTGGTTGCTGCTGGGTTGAGTCTCCACACCCAGTATTGTTATGTGGTTACCAGGGAATCGAACCCGGGCCCTTGCGCTTGCAAGACAGGCGCGGAACCACTGAGCTAACTCCCCGGCCCTCAGAACAGCGTTTTTACTTTAGGAGACTAAGCATGAAGGGCTTTCTGTATGCCATTCTTCCCGTCAGGTGACACGTATTAATTCTTTTCCCTGAACAGCCCTGGAAATGCACTAGTTTGGGTGGGGACATGTCCACAGCCATGTGTCCATGGTGACAGCTGGACTCTGGAGTTTCATGGCTGGTGGAACCATGTCAGCATTGCCTGAACTTCAGTTAGATTCAAACTTGGTCCTCCCTAATTGTCAGGCAGGCTGGCACTGTGTGTTTCTGATTGTCTGCTGCATGTGAGAGCCACTCAGAGAATTAAGAACCCGCTGCGTTCTCCAGGTCAGGCTTATGGAGATGGGCCGAACAAGAGCAGGGTGAAGAGCCCTCTGGGTGGCTCTGATGAGTACCCAGGCTTGACTCTGGCGGGTGTTGCTGAGTGGAGATCAGATAGAAAGTGACCTGGCTGGTCAGCTTTCCTGTCGGGGTGGGCCTGACTTTCCATTGGAACATGGCCTGCTTCTGTTGGGAAAAATTGGATCATCGTAGACTTCATGCCTAGAGTTCTTCCCTGGCTGGTTTTGACATATCTTCATTTACACACACACACACACACACAAGGGTGTAATGCTGTAATTAGTTTTTGCCAAATGCTTTTACAAATGGAGTTATTTGATATGCAGAAGTTAAATATAAATGTATTATCTGTGTACCTACCAGGCAGCATGAGACTAAGACTGCCAACATACTTGGGTTCCTCCTTCCCTTCTCTGCAGAGGTAATCACGAGTGAGTGTTACTTTTCTGTTTCTTAAAAATGTTACCGTGAGGTTATGTATCACTTAAGTACATTGTATTGTTTTGCATTTTAAAAGAACTCTGCAATAGTATATAAATGTATTCAACTTAACTCAATTTTGCTGGTGACCTTTGGCTAACATGTAGTTCAGGATGTATCTTCCTCCTTGTTGTCATGCTGTGTGGAACGAACAGACTGCAGTTTCTCTGTTCCGTCCTGAACATTTATTTAGGTGGTTTCCAGGTTTTAGCTCTTAGATGTTGCTATGTACTCAAGATGTCCTTAAACACGCCTTTACTTGCAAATGTAAGATTGCTAGGTTGTAACTCGTATGTCTTCAGTTTCCATACCTGGGGCTACCTTTGCTGTGGAAAGCAGATGTATCCTTCCCACTGGGGTGGATGGGTGCCTGGACTCCTCTGCCTACCAAGCATTGGATGTCAGAGTTTTAAATTTTTGACAGTCTGATGTGTGCAAAATATTTGGTTTCTGTTTCTCCACAAGTCAGTTTGAAGATACCTGTTGTGCAGTTTCTTCTATGCTGCTTTAATTTTGGCCTCCTTTTTCCTTTCCTTGCTAACATGGGTTTCTTACGTCGCAGTTATATGCTCTACAGAGGCACCCTTGAGTGTGCTTTGTTTCTTGTTTTGTACTGATGGTATTTGATATGGTGTCTACATTTGTGTGTTGTTTACTAATCTTTCCCAGTGATTATTTTCTCTAAAAGTTTGTGTGTGCACCTGTGTGTGTGAAAGAGGGAGAGACAGAGTGAGTTACATGGGAATTGAGCCTAGGGCCTTTTGTATTTTTAGACAGGGTCTCACCAAAGATAGCATTTAATCTACTTGGAATCTGCCGCTGTACCTGTCTGGGGTGAGGCAGGGATTCCATTTCCCTGCTGTCCCTCACCAGTGGTCTCAGCAGCATCACTCATCCTTCCGAAATGGGGCCCCCAGAGCATCTACGGCCAGGGTTGTCCCTTGCCCTTCTCTGTTAGTGGCTGGAGGGCTAAGTAGTCAGCTCACCTTATCAGCTTCCTCCCATGAAATGCAGGGTCTCAGAGTGGTTTATTTCCATGTAAAGAAGCTGGTGTGGCCTTTTGCCTTGCCACCTTCCTGCGTGGAACTTGAAGGGGATCCATGAGGCTGCAGAAGCTGCCTGACCAGGAGGAGGGGGGAGAGGGAGGGCTGAGGTGAGCCCGTGGCACCAGCATATGATGGGTCCTTGATGACAGGGCTGAGGTGCTGCCCAGACCTTGGACTGCTAACTGCTGGGTTTTTATGTGAAAAAAATAAACCTTATTTGTGCAAATGACTGTGTCCTATTTTCTCTTTTGCAGAAGTAAAAACAGCACCCCCTACCACCACTGTTCATATGTTGACTTTTCTGACACAACTGGGCTGTCTTGTGTCACAATTGATATTTTTCACCTGCCTGTTCTTTGCCACACACTCTGCCCTAGTGTTTTGGGACTGAGGATAGAGTAGAACAAAAAGAACAAAATCTTTTATCCTGTAGTGCTTAGTAGTGAGACCAGATGGAATAAGTGAAAGACAGTATGTTAGATAATGCTTATGTTTGTTTCTCAAAATGTGGGAAAAAGAGCCACAAATGTGGCCTTAATAGAAATTCACAGGTAGGGAGACTGAAAGTCTGGGGTCAAGCTGCTGAGCACCGAGCTCTCTGACTCTGAGGGATGGATACCACCCCTTACCTTTTCCTAGCGTCTGGCAGTTCTTGACAATCTCTGTACTTCCATCGTCATATGGGCGTCTGCACATCCTCTTCCTGTGTGTGTGCCTGTCTCCAAACTTTGCGTTGTTATGAGGGTTATTAGATCAAGCTCCCTCTCCCCAGTGACCTTGTTTTGACTTACTAAAATCTGTACAGTCCTTACAGCCAAACAAAAATCCATATTGTGGTGATAGGGATCAGGACTACAGCACCAGAGGCTCAGTACAACTTGTTATAGTGCTCACAGAGAGAAAATTAATACAGGGGGACGAGAAGAGGCAGGGGAGGTGGAGAAAGACCTGTGACTTTGCTAAGAACCTGAACAAGGGAGTGAAAATTCAATGGGCTCTCCACTGAAGATTTGTACATTCTTGCATATGTGATACTTCAGTTAACTTTGACACACAAGTGTATGTGTTAATCTGGGAGGCTAATATAGGAGAATCACAAGTTCAAGCCTAGGCTCCTCAGCAAGACCCTGTTTCAAAAATGGTTTGGGGTGTACCTCAGTGTGAATGCCCTGGGTTCATTCTCTAGTGCTGGGAGAAAGAAAAAGATCTGTGCATTCCTAAAAGGCCGCTTTGTTGTAAGAATCGCATAGAATCAGTATTTCCTTATAGCGGAAAGGGGGGGATTTCATGATCAGTATTTGGCATTTTCTGATTTGTGTCACTAATATCGATAATGTATATGTGGACCAAATGTAGTTCAGCAAGCTCCAGACTTAGTGTCATACAGAAGAGTGCAGCAGGGTGGGCTTGAGGCTTAGAGGCGGTAGGTGCTTAACCTGCTGGGCCTTATATACTCAGCGGAGGGCAGTAGGCCCTGGGGCATGTGGGGACCTGGATCAGGTGCACCACCGTCCTGGGCTCTCTGGTCTGTTGCTGGAGACAGCAGTCACACAGGAGAGGAATTGACTGCTATGAATTCATTGTTTTTTTCCTTGATTTAACCTAATCCTCACTGATAACATGGGAAGTCATGACCATAGGGAGAATCTTGTTTACATGCATTGAGTGATTGAGAAATGTCGCAGGTCAGTTTAGGAGGGAGTCTGAGTTTGTGGAAAGTGTGTTGGGAAGCACTGACTTGTGTGAGGTCAGCAGGTACTGGTGCATACGAACCGGCGACGGTCACTTGCCCATGCCAGGGCGCATCCTCTTGATGTCAGCTTGTCTGCCCCTCTTGCTTGCTTTAGAAATCTGGAATCCTGGGTGGGATCCGCTCAGGTCTTGCAGGGTTATGTAGCCTGTACTTTTCACTGTCCTGGAGGGTACAATGGGAAATTAACAAATTATTTGGGAGTTTGATTCTAAATTTCTACTTTTAAAAATATGCTGTTGCCAGATGTGGTGGTGTGCTTCCTGTCATCCCAGGATTATTGAGATGGAGGCCAGCCTGGGCTTCATAGCCAAACACTATCTCAGTCAGTCAGCCAATAAAGTTATACTCTTACGGGGGCTGATGGTGTAGCTCAGTGGTAGAGCAAGTAATTAGCATTTGAGGCCCTGGGTTTAATCCCCAGCACCTGAAAAAAAAAAAAGAAAGAAAAAGAAAAACGCTATTACTGGCTTTCTCCGTTCCTTTGTTTTCTGATTCTTTTTTTTAGGTTTTTTTGACGCAGGGTCTCGCTTTGTGGTTCAGGCTGGCCCTGAGCTCAGCCTCCAACTCACATCACAGCAATCCTCCTGCCTCTGCCTCCCGAGTGCTGGGATTACAGGTGTGGCGCTGTGGTATGTGGTACTGGTTGCTGCTGGGGTGAGTCTCTGTGCCCAGTATTGTTATGTGGTTACCGGGGATCAAACCCAGGCCCTTGCACTTGCAAGACAGGCGCCGGAACCACTGAGCTATATCCCCGGCCCTGCTTTCTGATTCTTGTATCTTCTGTTTTTGTATTTTTGTGAAATTTAGATGCTCCCTGATGATCACTTTACATCCTGACAAACACATCATTGGTTGAAAATATTAAGTAGGAAGCGCATTTAATACACCTAATCTGTGAAATATTCCAGCCTAACAATGCAGGGCCCTGCAGAAGGCTCAAAGCCACTGCCCAGCAGTCTGAGAGGGTCAGACAGTATAGAGTCAGCTTGAGAAGAGATCTAAATTCAAAATTTGAAGTTGGCTTTCTTTTGGATGCATATCACTTTCACACCATAACAGAGTGGGAAAGTCATGAGCTGAACTGTGGCAAGTGGAGGTGAAGATGCTTAAAGACACCAGAACTCAGGCTTCTCCCTGACTTTGCCTCTGGCTGCCATGATGGGAACAGGCATCCCCTGCCGCACGTACCACCATGATGTCCTGTGCCGCCCTATGCGTTGGCACAGGTCCAGATGGTCACAGACTGCAACTTGTGACACTGTGAACCCAAATCACCCTTTCTTTTAAGTTGATTACCTCAGGTATTTGGTCACAGTGACAAAAAGCTTACCTCTTTGGGTGGTAATCATTCTTAACTCTCCTGTCCCTTAAAATGTGCTGTTTTTTTCTTCCTGGAAGTTTTGAAGAATTGTGATATTTGGAGCTCTGAAATGGCATGATGGATCTGTCCAGGTTTGAATCTTATTTTCTAATTCCCTGCCACATGAGGAATTTTCTTCAGATCTGTATGTTTTTCTTATGTTATTTATCATTTACTCTTCTAATGACCTACTGTGATGGTTTTGTAAGCCTGACCCAGTTTTTGACACTCGCCCGTTGGCATGAGGGGCAGCGCTTTTGTTCACCCTCTTCAGTCTGGGTAAGTTTGTGATTGCTGCAGTTGCTGAAGAGTGGCAGAGGTGACGCTCTGGGACATTCCAGGGTGCTTGTAAATTCCAGGTAGGTTCCAGGGAGCCATTATGTAAGGCGTCGCATCCCCGGGGCCCCATGGTGGAGGATTGCAGTTAACTGTCCTCTTGTAACCAGTTTTCTTTCTGGTCTCTTGATCTGAGGATGACAAAGGATTAAGTGGATGGACAGCAGTGGACGAAGAACCAAATGTAGTTTATTAGAACGAAAACAGCTCTCACTAACCGAGGGGCTCCACGTTCTAGAGGATGGCTGTTCAGGGGTCTTCTATACACTTTGCTGAGCTGGTTTGGTGAGTGGAGGAAAATGAGGCAATGTGGTTGCCGCCTGTAACTACACTTCTGTGCTCCTGATGTCAGGGGTTCCCTTGCACACCATCTGCCTAGACTTATCTCAGTTTACCCAGGCTCTTTCCCTTGGAAATAGTGGGTTCTGTTTTGGACCAGAGGGCTGAGTATTTAACTCACTGCACTGCCTCACAAGCGCAAGGTCCCAGGTTTGATCTAGGGTACCAAAAAAAAAAAAAGAAATGATATTTGTAGCCAGGTGTCTGAAGTTAGGAGAACTGACTTCCCCCCTGCTCTCCTGGACTCTGGCTTCCTGGTCTCCCTGGCTGATCCCATGCGACAGACAAGTGTGAGGGGAGAAACCACCAGGTCTCCCCTGTCAGCTGTTTAAGTCACTTCAGTAGAGGCCCCAGACATTATGGGGCAGAGAAGACCCTCCCCAAATTCCTGATCCACGGAATCTAGGAGTATAAAATTACTGCCTTCTGCCTCCAAGCTTTGGGTGGTTTTTATGCAGCTCTGTTAACAGTCGTATACATGCTAGTCCTGTGACCATCTTTTGGCTCTTGCTGAAGGTAGAGGGGAAAGGACACGGAAGTCCTCTGGTCTCGGTGCTCTGTGGTCTTATTCTTAAAACATGCTGGTGAAGTGACTCTTCTGCCAACACATCTGTAATCTCTGTTCATGACATTTTTTTTTTTTTAAGACAGACTCTTGCTTTTATAGTTCAGGCTGGCCCTGAGCTCAGCCTCGAACTCAAAGCAATCCTCCTGCCTCTGCCTCTCAAGAGCTGAGATTACAGGCGTGAGCCACCACATCCTGCACTGTGGTATGTGGTTCTGATTGCTGGTGAAGGTGAATCTCCATATCTGGCATTGTTGTATGTGGTTACATGGGAATCAAACCCGGGCCCTTGCACTTAAAAGGAGGCACCAGAACCACTGAGCTAAATCCCTGCCCCCACCCTTTTTTTCCTTGCTTTTTTTATTTTTTGAGGCAAGGTCTTGCTTTGTAGTTCAGGCTGGTCCCAAACTCAGCAGTCGTCCTGCCTCTGCCTCCCGGGTGCTGGGATTACAGATGTGAGCCACCATGTCCAACACTATGTTATGTGGTACTGATTGCTGCTGAGTGTGAGTCACCACACCTAGCATTTTTATGTGGTTACTGGGGATCAACCTTGTGCTTGCAAGGCAGAAGCTGGAACCACTGAGCTAAGTCCCTGGCCCCTTATTTTTTGTTTTTTGAGACAAAGTCTCCTTATGTAGTTCAGGCTGGCCTTGAACTATGTAACCTGGGCTGACCTTGAATTCACAGTGATTCTCCTACCTCAGCCCCCTGAGTGCTGGGATTATAGTTGTGTGAGAATCTGCATTTTTAATAAACATGTGAAGGAATTCCTTGCACAGCAGAAGTTGAAGCATGTTTAGACACTGTGTGGCCATTCTGTCATGGCTTACCTAAGCCAGGACAGAGCATTCTTGAAGACTTACAGTAATAATAAAGTGATCCAATAAAACTAGCATTGTGTCTTTGTCCCTGGGTTCAGCAGCTTTGGATTCAGTCAGCCTGGTATGGTGCTGTACATCATTAGGCCTACACTGGCTCTGCCAGTATTGAGCACACGAGTGAGTTTTTCTGATTCTTCACTAAATGATACAGATGAACTCTGTGTGTGTGTGTGTGTGTGAGAGAGAGAGAGAGAGAGGAACTAGGTACTGAACTCAGGACCTATGCACTGAGCTAGATCCCCAGACCCTCCACCCCCCTTTAAAAATTTCCTTTGAGATAGAGTCTGCCAAATTGCCCAGGCTGGATTCTTTTGGTTCTCTTGCCTTAGCTTCCCAGAACCCTACGATCACAGATGTGAACCACAACATCCATTAGTATAACAACTCTTTACCCTGCATTTATACCGTATTGGTATCATAAGTATCTAATCTAGACATTGAAGTGTGTGGGAAAATATTTATAAATTAAATGCAGATGTTATTCCATTATATAAGGGACATGAACATCTATGGATTTTGGTATCTGAAGGGGTCCTGAAATTGATACCAAAGGACAACTTGGGCATCAAGATCCTTTTGGTAGTTGTATTATATGCTCGCCTTTTATTAGCAGATTTTAAAAACTCCAGCATTCAGATCCATTTCAGGTTGAGTGGAGGAAGCCAGGGCACCCGCTAGTGGCTCACTCTTGCTGACATTCTGGAGTTAAATTAGAAATGTAATAATGTTTTCAAAAAATAGCATCCAGTTAAAATTTTAACTTTGTGTTCTTCAGTCTCCAAAGTTCTTTGGGTTTCCAAGAACCAAAATCAACTTCTGTTGCTTAGTGGGTTTTAAAGTTCCAAAGTTATGAGTCGGAGCTAAATTTTAAACAGTCCCACACTTACTTATTTTCAGCAGCCTTGGGTTTTTGATAAGAGGATTTGCTTTAAAAATTTTTTAACTTGGGGGGCAGGGAATTTAGCTCAGTGGTTCCAGCACCTGCCTTGCAAGTACTAGGGCCCAGGTTTGAGCCTGGTAACCACATACAACAATGCTAGGCGTGAGGACTCACTCCCTCCAGCAACCAGTACCACATACCACAGTGCCAGGCACTGTGGCTCATGCCTGTCATCCCAGCAGCCAGGAGGCAGAGGCTGGAGGATTGCTGAGTTCGAGGCTGAGTTCAAGGCCAGCCTGAACTGTAAAACAACACTCTATCTCAAAAAACTAAAAACAAACCGAAACAAAACAAAATTAACTTGGAATGTAAAAAAGAATGTTTTTAGAATGTGGTCTAGTTCTTTACATCGTTGGAAGTTGAACATCCCTAGTCTAAAAACCCTGAAATGCATCAAAATCTGAAATATTTTGAATGCAAATTTAATTCCATAGAAGAAAATTCCAACCCAACTCCTCCCAAAAAAGTCACTGGAGATTTAGCTCAGTGATTCCAGCACCTGTTTTGCAAGTGCAAGTCCTGAGTTCAATCCCCTGTACCAAAAAGAAAAAATCCACCCCCAAAACTTTAATGCATAAAATTATTTTAAAATATTGTATGAAATTATGTTTAGACTATATGTATAAGGTGTATGAGACAGAGGTGGATTCTATGTTTCAATTTAGATCTTGTCTTTAAGATATCTCATTATCCATATACAAATATTCTACAACCCAAAACCACTCCTAGCCGCAAGCATTCAGATAAGGAGTACTTAATCTTAGTTGAATTGCTTAGGTTTCTGTACATGACTTACAAGTTTCAGATCCCCCCAAGTATGCATAGCAATAAAGTTCCCTTAAATTAGGTGCACTGGCCCATGCCTGTAATCCTAGCACTCAGGGATGCAGGAAGATGCAAATTCCAGCCCAGCCTGGTAGTTTAGGGATTTAACAAGCCCTATCATTTTATTTTTCAAAAAATTTAAAAAGGGCCGAGGATGTAGCTCAAGGCAAAGGCTCTGGGGGCTTTTAATCCCCTGTGCCAAAAAAGAAAACAGAGTTCCCTTAAATAAACCAGCTGGCCATTTCAGTAAGAAGGTATCCCCCAAAAGACATGAGAAATATCCCTTAAAATTTGTTTATGACTGAAAAAGGATGAGAATCTTTCAAATTAGAAATTTAAGGAACCTAACTTTTCATCAGGGAAAGAAAAAATAACTTGGTAGAATCAAGTCTATGTATTAACTGAAGTAATTTCTAGTTAACAGCAACTTTTTAAAGTACATTGATTAATAATTGGAATAATTAAAATATCAACTATGCCAAAGGTCGATAGCAACCAAAAAATTAGTGCTCTATAACAATCCTCACTTTCTTTCCTTTTTTGTGTGTGTAACCAGGAATCTAACTCAGGGCCTTGCACTTGCCAGACTGGCAGCAGCATCACTCACCCACATCCCAGCCCTCTCCCTAGTTTCTATTCTCTAGGGAAAATAATTGTTTTTTTTGTTTTGTTTTTTGTTTTTTTTTTTTAAGGTTTTTTGAGACAGGGTCTCGCTTTGTGGTTCAGGCTGGCCCTGAGCTCAGCCTCCAACTCACATCACAGCAATCCTCCTGCCTCTGCCTCCCGAGTGCTGGGATGACAGGCATGAGCCACCATGCGCGGCACTGTGGTGTGTGGTACTGGTTGCTGCTGGGGTGAGTCTCCACACCCAGTATGGTATGTGGTTACCGGATAATTGAACCCGGGCCCTTGTGCTTGCAAGACAGGCGCCAGAACCACTGAGCTAACTCCCCGGCCCCAGGAAAATAATTGTTTTTGAGACAGTGTCCTTTGTAGTTCATGCTGGCCTTGAATTCACTATGTGGTTCTGCCTCAGCCTGCTGAGTGCTGGGATCACAGACATACACCACCATGCCTGGCCTCCAGGGATGATTTTTAAACTCTTTAGCCATTTCTTCTAGTATTTAATACTTCTAAACTATATGCCTGTGTCACATATTTTTTATATAATTTTTTTGAAGGGCCTAAGTGACTCCATCTTGAAGCCCAGCCCCCATTCTGTTATTTGCTGTCTGTCCCAAGTAAAAGCCACAGCGACCTTGTACACTTTGCCCCGACCTTGTTACACCTTGCCACACCTGTCCTATCTCCTGACCTTGTCCTGTCTCCTGTGTTCTGGCTGCAAAAGAGATGCACAGGAATGGGAAAGGGGGAAGGGGAGGGGAAAGAAACCCATGTAATCTGCCAATACTATAAAAGAGACAAGCCTGCCCCATTTTGGGGTCTCTGACTTTGCTCAGCAGAGCCACAGCATGCTGTGTCAATAAAGTGCCTTTGACTTGCATACGAGTTTGGACTTATTTCGAGTTTGGACTTATTTCGGAGTGGAGATTTCTGGACCCAACACCACCATTTGTCATTAGTTGATTTCTTGAGAGCAGCCATTGTTTCTGGAATGAGATGGAATCTCAGTTGTTTTAATTTGCATGACCAGTGATTGTTTTTACATTTTTTCGTATAATTGCCATTTCTAATTCCTCATGCGAGAAGTGTCTTTGTTTCAGATGCCCATTTTTGTACTGGTTCTTTATATTGGGGGGGGGCCCTCTGGGTTTTTTTGAGTTCTTTATATATTCTAGATAATAGCTGTTTATTTAAATAGCTAGTAAAAAAAACTTCTTATCACACTGTGGCTTGTCTCTTTACTCTATTGATAGTTTCTTTTGCTGTGCAGAAGCGTTTTAATAAAATGAGGTCCCGGTTGTTGGTTCTTTGTGGTATTTCCTGTCCGGTTTGGGTTTTCCATGAAGTCTTTGCCCACTCTTGTGTCCTCAAGCATTCTATCAATTCTCTCTTCCAGCAGATTTAGTGTTTCTGTTTTAATGTTTGGATCTCTGATCCATTTGATTTTAGGTTAGTGCACCGTGAAAGATATGTATCTAGTTTCAATTTCTGGCATGTGGAAAGCCAGTTTTTCAAGCATCATTTATTAAAGAGGCTATGTTTCTTCCAGTGAAGGTGTTTTGTTTTGTTTTGTTTTTTGTCAAAGTAAGGCGGCTGAGTATGTCTGGAGTTGATTCTGTATCTTCGAATCTGTTCCAGTGATCCTCAGGTCTGTTCTTTTGCCAGTACCATGCTGGGCGTTTTTTTGTTTGTTTGTTTTTGTTTTAAAATTTTTGTAGCTTTGTAGCATTTCGAGCCTAGAATTGTGATGCCCCCCTGCCTTGCCTTTGTTGCCCAGAATTGCCTTTGCCTTTCTAGGTCTCCTGTGGTTTGAAATGAATTTTAGGATTTATTTTCCTAATTCTGTGAGATATGCTATTGGGGTTTTGACTGGGGTTGCCATGAATCTGTGTAACAATTTTGGAAGTGACTGTATTGGTTTTTGCTATCCAGGAACAAGGGCTATCTTTCCATTTTGTGGTATCTGTTCAATCTGCTTTTTTCTCTCTTTCTTTCTTTCCTCCTCCCTCCCTCCCCCCTCCCTCCTTCTCTCTCTTTCTTTCTTTCACTGGGTATCAAACTCAGATCTTGCACTTGTGAGACAAACGCCAGAACCACTGAGCTAAATCCTTGGTTGTAGTTTTCATTGTGTAGAGGTCTTTTACTTTCTTTATTAGATCGAGTCCTAGGTATTTCTTTGTTTTTGTATGCGGTTCTCAAAAGGATTGTTCTCTAATTTCTCTCTCCATGAGTTCCTTTTTAAATTGTTTTGTCTTATTCCTCGGGCTAGTATTTTCAGAACTGTATTGAGCAAGAGTGATGACAGTGGACATCCTTATCTTGGTGCTGATTTTAGAGTGAAAGCTTTTTGGTTTTGTCCGTTTAGTATGGTGTTGGCTGTTGGGTGTTGTAGATGGCTTTTATCAGGTTGAGATAAAGACCATCTATACCAATTTTCTGTAGGGTTTTTATCATGAATGGGTATTGGATCTTGTCAAACATGTTTTCTCGGGGGCCAGGGGTTTAGCTCAGTTGTTCCAGTGTCTGCTTGGCAAGAGCAAGGACCCAGATTTAATCCCCAGTAACCACATAACACAGTGCCGGGTGTGGTGGCTCATGCGTGTAATCCTAGCTCTTGGGAGGCAGAGGCAGGAGGATTGCTATGAGTTCAGGGCTAGTCTAGGCCACATAAAGAGTTCAGGGCCAGCTTGAACTACAAAGTGAGACTCTGTCTCAAAAACAGAAAAAATATTTTCTGCATCTATTAAAGATACATAATTTTAGTCCTTGGCACTGTTAATATATAGTGTATTACATTTATTGATTTGTGTATGTTGAAACATCTTTGCATTCCTGAGATAAATCCAACTTGATCCTGGTGTATAACTCTTGATGATTTGCTGCATTCTGTTTACTAGTATCTTGTTGAGTATTTTTGCACCTGTGTTCATTAGGGAGATTGGTCTGTAATTCTCTTTTTTAGAGAATTGGGTCATTCTCTGAGTTTTGAATCAGGGTAATGTTTGCTTTCAGGAATGAATTTGGAAGTATTGTTTCCCTTTCAGTGTCATTAAAAAGTTTGAGGAGTCTTGGCATTTGGTCTTTTCTAAGTTTGTTGTAGAATTCAGAAGTGAATCCATCAGCCAGGGCTTTTCTTTGTAGGTAGCTTTTAAAAATCTGTTCAGTTTCATTGGCTGATATTTGTTTTTTAGAAATTCTATATATTCTTGGTTCAGATTTGATAAATCATGTGTCCCCAGGAATTAGTCCATTTCTTCTGTATTCTCTATCTTGCTAGAATATAGGTTCTTGAAATAAGTATTGATGATCTTCTGGATCTCTGGAGAATCCATTGTGATTTCTCCTCATTCCAGTTGTATAGATTTGAGTCTTTTTTCTTTTTGATAAATTTGGCTAAGGATTTGTCAACTTTATTTAATCTTTCAAAGAACTAGCTCTTGGAATCATTTATTCTTTGTATTGTTTCCATAGTCTCCATTGCATTAATTTTTTTTTTTTTTTTTTTTTTTTTTTTTTTTTTTTTTTTTTTTTTTTTTTTTTTTTTTTTTTTTTTTTTTTTTTTTTTTTTTTTTTTTTTTTTTTTTTTTTTTTTTTTTTTGTGGTACTGCAGATTGAACTTGGGCTTTTGTGCTTCCAAGGTACCACTTGAGCTAAGCCCCTGGCCCATCCATTGCATTACTTTTTGCTCTGATTATTATAATTTCCTCCCTTGTATGAGGGTAGGGCTTGACTTGCTCTTTTTCTTAGATGTTTGAGGTTCAACATTAAATTGTTTATTTAACCCCGCTATGGGGGTTCACTACTATAAATTTCCCTTGTAGTATGTATATACTTTCATTGTGTCCCATACGTTTTGGTATGTTGTATTATCATCATTTAATTGTAGAAATAGTCTGGTTTCTTCTTTAATTTCATCTGTGACCCATTGGTTGTTCAGGAAGGTGTCAATTTCCATGTATTTGTGAAGCTCTTATGGTTTCTTTTGCCATTGA
>PVIR01000498.1:158731-174368 GCA_004026965.1 Petromus typicus
GGATTACAGGCGTGAGCCACCACGCCCGGCACTGTGGTATGTGGTACTGGTTGCTGCTGGGTGTGGGTCTCCACACCCAGTATTGTTATGTGGTTACCGGGGAATCGAACCCGGGTCCTTGCGCTTGCAAGACAGGCGCCGGAACCACTGAGCTAACTCCCCGGCCCTTGCCATTGATTTTTATCTTCATTGCATTATGATCTGATAATATGCACTGGATTATTTCAGTTCCTTTGCATTTACTTAAGCATGTTCTAGGAGCTAGTATGTGGTCTCTTTTGGAGGAAGTCCTGTGTGCAGATGAGATGATGTCTAATCTGATGTTTAGGGTGGAACACTCTGTAGGCATCTACTAAGTCCATTTTCTTTTTGTTTAGTTTTTTTAGTTTGTATCGAGGCAGGGTCTTGCTTTGTAGTACAGGCTGGCTCTGAACTCACTGTGTAGCCCAGGCTAGTCTAGAACTCACAGCAATCCTCCTGCCTCTGCCTCCCGAGTGCTGGGATTATAGATGTGGGCCACCACACCTGGAATTGTGATATGTGGTACCGGGGATTGAACTCAAGATCTTGCACTTGCCAGGGAGACACCAGAACCTCTGAGCTAAATCCCCAGCTCCTAAATCAATTTGTTTAAAAAGTTTGGTTCAATTCTAATGTTTCATTGTTGACTTTTTTTGGGGGGCGGTCTAATTGATCTATTTGTGACAGTGGGGTGTTGAGGTCTCCTAATACAACTGTATTAATGTTTACATGATTTTTCATGCCTGTTAATATGTTTTGTATAGTTGAATGTACTGCTATTTGGTACATGTATATTTATAGTTGTTTATATCTTCCTCTTGGATTGTTCCCTTTACCAAGATGTAGTAATCTTCTTTGTCTCTCTTAATCAGTCTTGGCTTGAAATGTACTTTGTCTGCAAATAGAATAGTTCTGCTTTTTTCTGGGTACTTGCCCCGTGGTATATTGTTTTCCATCCCTTGATTTACAGTCTATGAACTTTTCAATTAAATGTGTTACTTGCATGCAGCATATTGTTGGATCTTGCTTCTTGATCCATTCTACTGTTCTTTTTTTTCAGGTTTTTTTTTTTTTTTTTTTTTTTTGAGACAAGGTCTCACTTTATAGTTCAGGCTGGTCCTGGACTCAGCCTCAAACTCACAGGAGTCCTCCTGCCTCTGCCTCCCAAGTGCTGGGATTACAGGCATGTAATCCCATGTTAATACCCATGCCCAGCATTGTGGTATGTGGTACTGATTGCTGGTGGGCATGAGTCACCATGCCCGATATTGTTGTGTGCTTACTGGGGATCGAACCAGGGAGTTTGTGCTTGCAAGGCCGGCACCAGAATTACTGAACTAAATCCCTAGCCCCATTCCACTGTTCTTGATCTATTTCTTTCTTAATTTTAATTAATTTTATTGTGAAATAGGTACATTTTATATACATATCATGATCATGTGCAGCATTGACATTTGTCCCAGTATATGACATGACTTGATTCTCATTTTTTCCCATTCCCCCACCCACCCTACAACCTCCACCTCTTTATACATAAGCTTTGTTTCTCTTGTTTTTGTTACCATCAGTTTTTTCTTTTCCCTCATTACCCACCCCTACCCACATTTCCCTCTGAATATTTTCTATTTTGCAATACCTAACATACATTCTAAAGCTCATTTACATTTTCATTTTCTCATATCAGAGAAAAGATATGGTATTTATACATCTGTGACCTATTTATTTCACTTATGAGTATGTCCTGAAGGTACGTCCATTTGTGGCAGAGTAAGACTCCATTTTATAGAAGAAACACATTTTCCTTATCCCGTCTCCAGTTGATAGGTAAATTGAGACCATTAGCAATGATGGTGTAACTGATGTGTATGGTCTTATCTCT
This sequence comes from Petromus typicus, assembly GCA_004026965.1. Classification (NCBI taxonomy): domain Eukaryota; kingdom Metazoa; phylum Chordata; class Mammalia; order Rodentia; family Petromuridae; genus Petromus; species Petromus typicus. The sequence goes on from PVIR01000498.1 coordinate 160,632, forward strand.
GTCATGTTATTTTCCTTCTGTTGGCATCCTTCTTTCCTTTCTGTTTAAATTTCTTGCGTGGCATGGTGGATTATTCTGTTAGGGTTCATGGAGTCGTAATCCCTATTGTCTCTAGAGTATCCTTCAAAACACTTTGCAGTACTGGCTTGGTGTTTGTGAGTTTCTTCAGGGGTGCTTTGTCATGGAAGAGTCTTACTTCTCCATCGATTCTGAAGGATAGTTTTGCAGGATTCATTGTTCTGGGTTGGAGGTTGTTTTCCTTTGGGCTTGAAATACTTCCAGCTCTCCTTGACTTGAGGGTTTGTGTTGAGAAGTCTGCTGTAATTCTGATGGGCTTTTGTTTTTAGGTGATTTTTTTTTCTCTTAACAGCTTTTAATATTTTGTCCTTATTTTGAATTTCTGGAATCTTGACTTATATGCCTTGGGGAAGATTTTTTTCATCATAGCTCATTGGAGTCCTATATACCTCATTTATGTGTAGGTCATAATCTTTTTTCCCTGTTTGGAAAATTTTCTACCATTACTCCTGAGAACAGGGTTTTTTAATGCCATTTGCATTATTTCCTGCTTTTTCATTGACTCTGATCAGTCTTTTTTTTTTTTTTTAGGTTTTTTGAGACAGGGTTTCACTTTGTAGTTCAGGCTGGCCCTGAGCTCAGCCTCAAACTCACATCTCAGCAATCCTCCTGCCTCTGCCTCCCAAGTGCTGGGATGACAGGCGTGAGCCACCACGCCCGGCACTGTGGTATGTGGTACTGGTTGCTGCTGGGGTGAGTCTGCACACCCAGTATTGTTATGTGGTTACTGGGGATCAAACCCGGGCCCTTGCGCTTGCAGGACAGGCGCCGGAACCACTGAGCTATATCCCCAGCCCCTACTCTGATCAGTCTTATGTTATTCTTCTTTGGATCATCCTGCAGCCGCTGGATTGATTTGTCATAGTCCCTTGCTACTTTAAAACAAAATCTCTCTGTTCATGATTGTTATCTGCAGTCCTGTCTTGTATACCTGATACTCTGTTTTCGCATTGGCTCATGCTGCTTCACGTACTTTCAATGGAATTTTTAATGTGCTGGGTAACTGTTTGAATCTGTTTCATGGATTCCATTTCTTTCCTTTGCTGGGTGTTAATGGTTTCCAGGGTGTTAATGGTTTCCATCATGTTCCTGAGCTTCTCTATTTAAAAAAAAAAAAAAATCTGTATCTTTCTTTTTGGTCACCATCTTTTGTGGTTATCTGGGAAATTATTTCTGCTTCCTTTTGTTTTGTTTTGTTTTTGTTTTTTAGGTGGTCCCAGGGATCCAACTCTGGACCTTGTGCTTGCCAGGCAGGTGTGATGCCACTGAGTTACATCCTCAGCCTTCTGCTTTATGTTTTTTAGAGCCTTGTTCATTGGCTTTGTTGCTTCTACTGTAACCGCTTGACAGAGTCCATGTGGGTTGTTTTGAGATTGTTCACTTTATTACCCTCCTGTATTTGCCTTTGGTGAGCTGGAAGTCTATGGGGCTTGCACCTTCAGTGTCTTCTCCTTTTCTATTTTTTTTTTAAAGTTTGATTCCTGACTTGATGCTTGTAAATTACTCATGATGAGTAAGTAGCTTTATTGCCAGTATTCAGAACCCTTAGGAAATGGCTACTTGTTAGAAGCGTCTTTCAGGTGTAACTAGCTTTTGAGTTTTGAGTCTGTTGTAGTGGGAAATGACTAGTTTTTCTGTTGAACATCATGGTGTGTACCTGTAGTCCCAGCAACTGAGGCTGAAGCAGGAGGATCCCCTAAGCCCAGGATAGCATACCCTGGGCAACAAAGTGAGACCCCATTTCAAAGACAAACAAAATAGCCTTTCCAACAAATGGAAGCTAGGGCTTCTGGATATACATGTGCAAAAGGATGAAGCTGGACCTTCCCTTTTCTCCTTACCAACTTGTAAGGCTTTCTATCATGAACTGGGTATTTCTTTCCAGTTTTCTATCATAAACTGAGTTTACAGACTGAGTTTTCCATCATGAAGTAGGTATTTCTTTCCTAATCCATAAAACCAGGTGAAAGCCAGGCATGGTAGCACATGCGTATAATCCCAGCACTTGGGAGGATGAGGCAGGAGGATTTCTGTGAGTTCCAGACCATCCTGGGCCACATAATGAGTTCAAGACCACTGTGTAGACATAGGGAGACTCTCTCAAAAAAACCCAGTCCAGATAAAATGAAAAGAAACAAACTTGGTGCAAACAGGTAACACTGTCAAGTGGAACAGAGTAGACTCCTACTTTGCTACTCAACTGCTTTGACCCTCATCAAATTGGATGCTCAACACCCTTCAACATGAACATTCTGATTATTTGTCATTTGTTTGATACTCCACATGCAAACTAGAACTTATCTGTTGATTGCCTCATTTGTTGCTACCTTTTCCAGCCAGAACAATTTGTTTGGTTCTTGTTATTTGGGTACACATGGCAGCTGCTGAACCAATTAACAAGGACAGGTCACCACTCCCTTAGATGCTGAGCACAGGACTGTGCAGAAGATTTGGTGGGTCAGACCCTGTTCTCACCAGCTTTCTGTGCTTACCTTATCTCCTGCAGTCTATGCCCAATGCCTTGTCGGGAGTTCTTTGGGACCCCATGACCAAGAAAAAGCAACCTTGAACCTGGCTTACAGGTGTATCTGCGCTCTGTCCGCTTAGCCAGCTGTGTGACCCAAACCTTTATTCCTGAGACACTCGGTCCCAAGAGAATCACATTTCTTGGCTGGCGCTGCTGCATGTACTCATTAATTTACCATACCTTGAGGGGGTTAGGAACAGCTAGAATCAGAAGTTCTTTCTTTTTTCTCTTTATATTAAATATTAACTCAGGAGGCTACAAGTTCGAGGCCAGCCTGGGGTATATATTATACGCTAGTTTGAACTACATAGTGAGACCCTGTCTCTAAATAAATTAAATATAAAGTCACTTCTCTGTGGGGACGGGAGTTTTCATATGCCTGTGATCGATCCGTGGTACAAATCGTGACAGTAGTAAGCAGCCCTCAGCAGCGTAGTGAACAGTAACATTCACTGGGTCCCAAGGTTCCCTGAAGATGCTGTCGCTGACTCCCAGGGGCCCCCAGAGCTTGTAATATCCCAGCCACTATCATCACACCAATGACTCCCTGGCCGCACTGCTGCCTGACTGCTGCGTTAGATTTGTCCTTGGGCCCTAGGACAGTAGTCACTCTCGTCCCCTTCAGAGGGTGCTTTTTCAGGAACTGCTGTAGCCAACTACCCGCACCTTCTCAGGTGCTCTGTCATGGACCATGGGTGCTCCACTGACACACAGCAGGATGCCAAGGGCCCCAGAGCCTCAGCCCCAGACATTCAGGTCTGGCCCGCAGCACTCGGGGGCCTGGAGGTGGACTCCGGCAGCGCCGGGGAGCAGCCACTGTACTGGCCAGAGACGCCGCACAGGCAGTGGTTGCTGCCTGTTGGATCCGTAACTGTTTGGCAGTTTTTACAGTTCACTAGAAGCAGGAGGAGGACGTGGCAACCCTGGGCCGCACAGAGAAGCCCCGGGGCTAGGGCAGGAGGCGGGGAACCAAGGGCCAGAGCCTTGACTGTGGTTTCCTCAGGAAGGAACTGGTGAGGCAGGCTGAGTCGGCTGGGATCGCCTCATTTGAGTAGTTCGGTGGGCTCTGGTGTGGAGCCCCTAGGTTTCTAGACTTGAGCCTTGGAGAGATTAAGGCAGACCAGCAGGGGTCAGAGTGGAGAGCAGCAGGTAGGAGGTGGGTAAAGACATGGGCTCTGCGTTGGCTGGTTTGAAATGGGGCAGCCCCGCACCAGTCTTTTACTTCTCTAAGAACTAGATGCAGGGTGGGCACGATGAACCTTTGATTCCTGGAGGACTGTAGGTTCACCGTGGTTTGGAGCTGCAGCTGTACTATATAGTCAGTCACTGGGAAAGTTAATAGTGGATTTTTGAAATGGTGGCGATAAGTCCCAGATAATTCACTGGATGCCTGAGGAAATGCAAAATAACAGGAAAGAAGCTAAATATATCATCTTCTTATCTATATAAGCTAAAATGAAATGAAAAACATGTGTTATGACATCCTGTGAAGGGCCAAGATTGGGTCAAAATAGAGTTTGAGCCACTGTCAAGGGGGAAGTGATCCAGGCACAGCAGTGTAGACAAAAACATTCACGGGACGATGAGGACAAGCAGAAGAGCTAGTCAAAAGGCTCATCACAGCAACGTGGACAGCTTTAAATGGTTATTGAGAGATGGGACGCGGGCTGGGCATAGTGATCCATGGGTGTAATCTCAGTACTCTGGAAGACAGGCAGGAGATTGGAAATGCAAGCCCAGCCTAGGCAACTAAGCAATACACTGTCTCCTAAAAAAACACAACAGAGCTACTGGAGTGTGTCACTGGGGGGTGACCAGTGGGCCAGCCACTTTACAGGAAAAGTAGCATGGTAAAATAGCAGGCAACTAAATATGCTACACAGGGGTCCTTTGTAGTGCTGAGGGGAGCTTATGGCAAAGCTTGTGAGCGCCCCCTCGTGGCAACTTCTGGATTTGGGACCAGAATAAAACAGTAATTTTGAGATGGCAGTTAGGACCTAAAAGACAACAGAACCTTGGTTTCTGAAACAGTGTCTAGGATCTTGGGCAGATGCTCAGGTGAAGAAGGTGCTGGCCAGTTAGACCACAATAAAATGAAATGTTTTGCACAGAAACACGTACAGGGTGAGAAGTACTGAGGTGTCACCTGTGAGCTCCTGGGTCCTGAGGCCATTGGCCTGTTGGGCTACTTGTGAAGCGCTCTGTAAACAGCTCTTGTCGACCAGAAAAACATTGCTTGGTTTATGGATGGAAGTTTTGAGGTGACAGGAGAGGTACCTGATTGGAATGGCAGCACTCTGAAGAAAGTAAAAGCAGACTGGCTCGGGATTGCATGCCAGCTGCCTAGTGGCTGCCTCCTGGTCAGGCAGAAGACAGTGGGCAAGCACGCTCTTGACTGGATGCCCGTTGGGCACTGCCTCATGGGAATCACTGTGGGAACTCGTGGGTGCTCAAAAGCAGGTCACATTGCAGGATAAGGCAATGTTTGGGGCCAGAAACTCACATAAGCTTGGTGCCTGACCCCAGAAATGAGTGGCTGTGGACTGGGGCTGGGTCAGTGCAGAAGCTGAATTGAGGTATGTTCCTCTCCCATCCTCTGAGGTACAGAAGGCCAAGGAGAACCATTCTGCCTGCCAGTGAGAGAGATGGGCTGGGGGCAGACTCCTGGGGGAGGCCCTGGATGGGTCTGGCAAGTCAGACTGATGCCTCCAGCCCTGGATACTGTCATACGTCCTGGCAGAAGACAGTCACTGAACCAGGGTATTTGCCCTGGCAGAGCTCTGAGCACAGTGAAAGGATTAGGATGGCTAAGTCATGGTGGCACAGGCCTGTAATCCCAGCACTCTGGGAGGCTGATGCAGGAGGATCACAATTTTGAGCCCAGCCTGGGCAACTCAGTGACCAGGGAGATGCTGTCTCAGATGTGGGAAGTATTTAGTTTCTTTCTCTCTGCTGAGACAAAATACCTGAAACCCAAAGGTAAAGGAGGAAAAGTTTATTTGGCTTAGAGTTCGGAGAGGTTTCAATCCAAAGTTGGGTGGTTCCAAGGCACAGTGGAACACAGCAGAGGGGAACTGAAGAGTAAAAGAGTTCATTGTAGGTGAAAGACAGCAAAGGCAAACAAAGGACAACATAGCTCTTTCTACCCCGTAGATCTTCTATCCAGGCTACTTAGAGCAGGCAGCACTCATAGCCTTCCTCCTGGGGCCCCGCATCCTAGCATTACTCTAGATCCAGCCACCTCTGAAAAAGCCCCACCTATGACTGCCTGAGGCTTTGGTGAGGAGACATTTACAAACCCTAATAGTGCTGGGGATGTAGCTCAGTTCAGAAGACCTGGGTCCAATCATCAGTACTGAAAGAAAAAATTAATGAAAGGATGAGAATGGAAGCTATGAGCACCAACTTGGAGAAGTGCCAGGTCGCTTCTCTTCAGACCAAGGCACACACTCCACGGCCTGTAGTGTCCAACAGGGGCGAAAAGATGTGGTTTCCAAAGCAGTGGTTTCATGAAGGACAGGCAAGGGGGATACCTATTGACTAAAGCTGGGGGCGACAGGGCTGATAGGACTGGCTGCACACCTCCACAGCTGTGCGCTCACACTCCATCTGAGGGGCTCAGGGAGGGTCGCTCCTTGGCGGATTCCTGTGCTTCTCTGGTGGAGGTTTAACTGCAGGTGCCTGCAGTGGTAATGACCCCTAAGTAAGGGGTGTATCTTTAATCCTTTACGTCTAAATTTTTTTTATTTTTCAGTTTTTTTTTTTTTTTTTTGAGACAGGGTCTCACTTTGTAATTCAGGCTGGCTCTGAACTCACTATGTAACCCAAGTTAGCCTTGAACTCACAATAATCCTCCTACCTCTGCCTTCTGAGTGCTGAGGTTACAGGCATGAGCCACCACGCCCGGCACTGTGGTATGTGGTTACCAGGGATAGAACTGGGACCTTGCGCTTGCCAGGCAGATGCCAGAACCACTGAGCTGAATCCCCAGCCCAAGTCTGAATTCATAAGGGCCTGAGGGGGCAGTTGAACCTTCATACCATGTGCCAAAATTGAGATCAAAGCCAGGCATGGAAATGCACATTTGTAATCCCAGCACTCTGGGAAACTGAGCCAGGCAGATCAGGAGTTCAAGCCCTGTCAGGGCAATTCAGCAGTATAGTGAGACCCTATCTTAAAAGTCTGGGGATGTAACTCATGTGAAGGAAGGCCCTAGGTTCAGCTCCCAGTACAGAAAAATAAAACAAACACACGCTGGTGCGGAGAGTGCCTCTACTGTGTAGCGTCATGGAGACAGCCCCCTGGTGCATACCCAGGGTTGCCTCGAGTCTGCATCCGAGGGGCTGAGACAGAGATGCTAGCTAGATTGGTATTACCAAAACCAATCAGGAATAGCTCAGTAGTCAAACCTAATGTCCCTTTCAAAAGTGGAAAATTTAGGATACAAACCAACAAAAAAATAACTGACAATATAGGAATGAATGAGGAGAATCCAAGAACACCTTGAATGATGCTCAGATCAAGAGATGGTCTTTCAGCTCAGACCAAGTAGCTCAAGGATGGCAGCTGTGCGGTTAGGCCCCTCCTGAAACATTGTGGACGGAGACCCTGATGGCTCTGTGACTAAGGAATGGTCCTGTCCGGGAACAGCAGAGGATGGGGAATGTGGGGGGCTGGGGCAGTGCCCAGGGGCGAGGCTGACTACTGTTTTCTAGCTTGAATCTTCCCCTTGGCTCTCAGGGTAAAGCCCAACTCCTCAGTGTGTTCGTGCAGCCCCCTCTGACGCCCCTGACTAAGGAACTTGCCTTAGTTTCTCCCTGTGCTGGGATTTTTCTCCAAGTACCTCTTTCTTTTAAGTTTTTGAGACAGGGTCTCGCTTTGTTGTTCATGCTGGCCCTGAGCTCATTATGTAGCCCAGGCAAGCCTGGAACTCAGCAATCCTGCCTCTGCCTCCCAAGTGTTGGGATTACAGGTGTGAGCCATCACGCCCGGCTCTGTGGGATGTGGTTACTGAGGATTGAATCTGGGACCTTGTGCTTGCCAAGCAGACGCCGGAACCACTGAGCTAAATCCTTGGCCTTCTCCAAGTACCTCTTTGCAGTCATTGTACCACGAGCCCAAGGCCAGGCCACCTGAACCCCAGATGTGTGAGCAGGTTTGTGTCTGCATTGTGTGGGTGCTGTTGCTAGTAAATTGAAATTGGAAATACATTCAAAAGCCTGTGACTGCTTCCTTAAGGCAAAACTGATTGCACAAGGGAGTCTGAGGTACCAGAGAAGCTGTTCTGGGTCCAGACCGAAGTGTCGGCCGCACTAGTCCAGGGTCCCCTGAGTCTGGAACCCTTTCTTCCCTCCTGTTTGGAGGTAACATTCCTGCGTCTCCCGAGCCAAACCTCCCCTGACCTCCTTGATTAATCGGATTGTTCCTCAGTATTCTCCTCTCCTGTGAGGCCCTGGCCAGAGTACTGAGGTACTTCGTGAGTGGATGGCCAGGTGAATGGGTTGGGGACTCCTCGGCAGTGACTCTTGAGAACCTCCAAGGCCCGATGATGACATGTGCCTCTGTGTATCTGGGGCTCTCTATACAGAATCCCCCCGCCCCTCATATTTCCTGCTTCCTTGGTCTCAGGTCTGGCAGGAATGCCTCACCTAGTTACCAGGTGCTCTTCCTTCCCTTCCCTGGAGGTGAGGCAGCACCTGCTGGGGCGCCTCTAGCAAGGTCTGCGGCTGCTGCTCTGGAGGGCTAGAAAGTCCCTTCAGAAAGGGCTCGTGGATTCTGTGCGAGTCACACTCAGAAAGGCACCTGGGAGGAAGAAATGTGTGCCTGTTTGCACCGGGCCTGGAGAGGGACAGTTGCCTCCTACCGGAGCACTCCATAGGCACCAGCTCTACCCTCTTACTACGTTGTTGCTGGGCTTCGGTGACAGGAGAAGAGCCCCACTTGCTGCACGCCACAATTCAGGGGTCCCTAGAAAGCAGAAGTCGTTTTTCCAGGGTATTGCCTGGCTTGGGAATCTGTTGTCACTAGCGTCTTCGGCCAACAGTGGCTTCCTGCTGATGGGGTCAGGAGCGTATCTGTCCTGCACGCGATGGAGCTGAGGCCCAGGCAGAGCCTCCGGGGACAGAAAGTAGGTGGGCAAAGGGACAGACCTGGAGTTCAGGAGCTGAGTCCGCACCCCCTCTGCCAGCGCCTGCGCATTGCGATCTTGTTCCCCGCTCAACCCCGCCTTCATCACCCAGGTTTTCAAATTTGAAACCTGCTTCTTTTCCCGCCCGAACTTGAGGACCTGCAGCGGGAGAAGGCAGGGCTGCGCGCCAGCCAATCGTGGCTCAGAGGCCCCTCGGCCCCGCCCGGAAGGTGACGCAAGCGAGACCAGCCAGGCAGCCCGCCAATAGGAGGGTGGCGCCCAGCAGGCCCCGCCCCTGGCACCCGATGCCGGTGCAGTTAGAACTGCCAGGAAGTTGCTGGGGCGCCTAAGTCCTGCTCGAAGTATCCGGTGCTCCTCAATAGTTGGAAACTGAGCCTCAAAGACGCAAGGAACCATTGGGGTCGCTGAGGGGCAGGGAAGATGCAGTAACGCCTAACTTGGGGGTGGGCTCACCAGAACGCCAGACCTCGAGCCGGCGCCAGTATCGGGCGGGTTAGCGGGAGGGTGGGCTGCGTTCCCCGCACGGCCCGGGAGGCGGGGCCAAGGGCTGGGCGTTCCCGCGGGAGGAGCATCCCGGGGGCGAGCCCGAACCCCCATTTGTTGCCTTGTGTCAGTTACATTGTAACAACAGTAGTACAGCCCCTACTCTAACCAGCTCCCTAGGCCAGCCCGCTGCCAGCTGTCGCGGACATGGAACCCATGGCCAGCAACATCCAGGTCCTGCTGCAAGCGGCCGAGTTCTTGGAGCGCCGCGACAGAGGTGAGAAAGAATCCTGGCGGGACTCCTGGGCAGCGACCTCTCTGACACTGACCTGGGCTGCCAACTGGAACGATTCATTGCCCTAGGGCGATAAATCTGGGTGCTGCCCCTCCCCCTGAACTCGACAGGGCTCCGCGGACTGTCGGGTAGGAAGGGTTTGGGTAGAGGATCCTGGCGCCCAAACCTGACCATGCCCTACCAGCAGCTCCTGCTGGGACGAGTCCAGCCCTCGCCTGACCCAGGCTGGGAACTCTCTCCGGCAGAGGCGGAGCACGGCTACGCGTCGCTGTGCAGGCACCACAGTCCAGGCCCCATGCACAGGAGGAGGAAGCGACCCCCACAGTTTCCAGGCGCGCTGGATAGCGGGCGGTGAGTAGGGCAGGGGGTGGGCTCGTCCCTGACAGGCCCTTCCTGCGTGCACTGCCTACTTTTGCATCTTCTAGCCCAGGTACCTGCTCTGAGAGGCATTCAGACTCCCTGTCCTCTGGCCACTCCTCAAACATGCACTTCATTTTCCATTCATGGACGACTTCTGAGAACGTCCGATAGGCCAGGAAGTGGGAACAAGACAGTTCTCAGGCTCGCTTGCACACACCCTACGCGCCACACATCACCGCCCCTCCGTCTTTTCTCTCAGTGCTTCAACCCTTTGCCTATCCTCTTCCCTCATTCGAATGCCTTTCCCTTGTTTTGTGCTCAGCTGTAACGTGTCCAGGAAGTCTGCTGCTTAGTTGTCAGGTGAACCGTATTTGGACCCTTATAACTACCTGGGCAGGACTCCCACCATTCCGTTCTTGTGGCGTCTGATTCCTCTCGCCCTTACCTGGGGGCTCCAGTGCTTGGAGCCAGCTCAGGATCCTCACAGGCAGACTGTTCGGGCCAAGTCTCAGCAGCCTTAGGGGGTCTGGGGCAAAGGGTGCGGCCAGCAGTGGACGGCCCCTCACCTCATCCTCCCTGGTATTGGCAGATCTGTGCACAACGAGCTGGAGAAGCGCAGGTGAGTTCTGTCCCAGCCCTGCAGCGTCAAGCCCCCGGAACCCCCTCCCTCTGGCCTTCGAGCTGGGACTTGTGCTGCCCTCCAGACCCTTCCCCCCAGGAGGGCCCAGCTGAAGCGCTGCCTGGAGCAGCTGAAGCAGCAGATGCCCCTGGGAGCTGACTGTGCCCGCTACACAACACTGAGCCTGCTTCGCCGAGCAAGGGCGCACATCCAGGCAAGGGAGCCTCCCCACACCCCAGACCAGGCGGTAGGGAAGGCTTGGGTAGGACGAGGGAGGGGGCCACACTTAGACCAACTGTGTGACTTGGGCGAGTTCTCGGTACTGTTTCCAAAATTATGGAATGGGAAGAAAAGCAGAAAATAGCTCAGTGTCATTCTGAGACTTCAGTGAATTCACCCAGTAAGTGTCCATTGTTATTACTGCTATTAATCCTGGGTCTCAGCTGCTTGACCTTGGGCAAGTCTCCTGAGTCTCTCTGGAATTCCGTTTCCTCTTCTGTTTGGCTGTGAGAAAGACTCTGATCCATTTTATGTAAAGGTCTCTTAGGTTGTAGGTGGACCTTGTTCTTTGGCCCACATCCTTCAAGGCCTTCTGTCCTAGGCTGTCTGTCCTGATGCTTTTCTAGTAGTCAGTTACAGATATCACAAGGGGAAAGGACTGAGAGCCGGCTGCATCACACGCGGTGCACGCTCGGCACTTAGCCGGTACCACACTCCCATGTGTGATCACACGGGCAGCTTGGGCAGGCCTGCAAGTTCAAGCTCAGCTGGGGCAATTCAGTGATCTGGCAAGACTGTCAGCTCAAAATTAAAAAGGGCTGGGAAGGGCCAGGGAGTTAGCTCAGTGGTTCTGGCGCTTGTCTTGCAAGCGCAAGGGCCAGGGTTCGATTCCCCGGTAACCACGTACAGTACTGGGTGTGGAGACCCACCCCAACAGCAACCAGTACCACATACCACAGTGCCGGGCGTGGTGGCTCACGCCTGTAATCCCAGCACTCGGGAGGCAGAGGCAGGAGGATTGTGATGTGAGTTTGAGGCTGAGCTCAGGGCCAGCCTGAACCACAAAAGCGAGACCCTGTCTCCAAAAAAAAAGGAAAAAAAAAAAAAAAAAAGGAAAGGGAAAAAGCCAGTCAGTCCTTCCGAGGATTCTTGCAGCTGCCTTGGCTGAAGTCTGCGCCCTCTAGTGGAAAGAAGTGGTTGTACAAACCCAAAAGCCCAGACAGCACCTACAACATAGCCATTAGAAGTTGTTTTGGAGACAGTAAATTTCCTGTCCTGGTGGACTTTTAGACAGGGGAAGGAGGCACAACTGGGCTAAGTGGCAAGTGGCATAATGAAAGGCATAGTCAAGACCCAGGCCCAGGTCCCCTAATTTGTATCTTTCCTTAAGTACTTATCGAGGGCCTGCTCTGCCAGGCCTCATGTTAAGCACATGAAAAACCTGGTTTTCCGGCTTCTCTGAAAGAAATGGGAAAATCTGGGAAGGCAAGACTTGTTACTTTGTGGCAGAAACTGGTACCTGGGGAAAGTTGTTTCCACATTCCCCTAGTCCTGCTGTTGTACCCCACTTCACTCTATCACTTGACTGAGGGCATCTGATGTTGGATGTGCCCATTTAGACAGACCATCTTGGTGTGGAAGGGCAGAAGGCCAACTCCCTAGAGCTTGCGGAGCCACTCCTTGGGGCCCAGACTCACGTGGCTGTGACACGGGGGTGAAGCCCACTGGCCCAGCCCCTGCTCTTATGCGTTCTGCAGAAGTTGGAGGAGCAGGAGCAGAGGGCCCAGTGGCTCAAAGAGAAGCTTCGCAGCAAACAGCAGAGCCTGCAGCGGCAGCTGGAGCACCTCCAGGGGCTGCCGAGGGCAGGGGAACCGGAACGGGAGCGGCTGCGGGCAGACAGCCTGGACTCCTCAGGGCTCTCCTCTGAGCGCTCGGACTCTGACCAAGGTGCGTGCCAGAGCCTGAGGGGTGGGGTTGTGCGGGTGGACCCAGCTTCTAACTGGACCCTTCACGTGCAGAGGAGCTGGAAGTAGACGTGGAGAGCCTGGTGTTTGGGAGTGAGGTGGCGCTGCTGCGGAGCTTCAGTGCGGGCCGGGAGCACAGCTACTCACACAGCCCGGGCGCTTGGCTATGACGCTCACTGCCCTGACCACCATCGGCTCACACTGGGCCAAGCCTGCCATGCAGCAGCCCTCCCCATGCTTCGAGGGATGCTCAGAGCCCTTCTATTGAATGGACTAGAAGGACACTTATACAGGAACAGGTACTCCTGGACTTAGCCACTCCTGCAGGGGTGGGGTGGGGCACCGGACCCCCCAGAGCCCTGCTGAGCAGGCAGCTTGGGGCTTCCAGGCAGTGTGTGTAGTACCTGTGTATTCTGCCCCCACAGGGGCAGGAACTCTTCAACCCCTCACCTTCCTTCCTAGATGGGGCCCCTGGCCTTCACCCCACATATACTGTACAGTATTTTCATTAAAACCCTCTTTTCTAACTTCCTGTCCCTGTCTTGCCTGATGAGAATGGAGGAAGTCCTAGCCACAACTGGAAGAGAGGAAGCAGGCTCAGCAGCCACCACCCAACCCCACTATGCCAGGAAGTGTGCTTGTAACCTCATGACCCGAGGCTGTTGCTTCCTTCCGCTCTGAGGGTGATGGTGATGGCACTGAGGTGGATCTGCCTGAGGCTCGAAGCCAACACAGTCTGGACCCAAACCACAACGCTTTGACTCCAGAACTGGGGCTCATCGAATTCAAAAAGTATTTATTGAGTGTCTGTTATGTGCTAGGTATTGTTCCATGTATTGGGTCGCAGAATAACAGAGCCCTGTCCCTGTGGAGCTCACAGGCTGCCATGTGCTGCCCCTGACCTGCATTCTGCCCGTGACCTTCGGCCAGTCTCTGTGTCTGTCACCAGCTGCCCATGGGGGGAATAAGCAGGACAGGCTTGGACAGGATCCTATGGTGGACTGCAGATCCTGATGGGTACCTGCCCAGCCCACCACCCAGACAGCACAGAGGGCTGGAAGTGGATTTTTTTTTTTTTTTTTTTTTTTAGGTTTTTTGAGACAGGGTCTCGCTTTGTGGTTCAGGCTGGCCCTGAGCTCAGCCTCAAACTCACATCACAGCAATCCTCCTGCCTCTGCCTCCCGAGTGCTGGGATTACAGGCGTGAGCCACCACGCCCGGCACTGTGGTATGTGGTACTGGTTGCTGCTGGGTGTGGGTCTCC
>PVIR01000499.1:0-38834 GCA_004026965.1 Petromus typicus
TTTTTTTTTTTTTTTTTTTTTTTTTTTTTTTTTTTTTAGGTTTTTTGAGACAGGGTTTCGCTTTGTGGTTCAGGCTGGCCCTGAGCTCAGCCTCAAACTCACATCACAATCCTCCTGCCTCTGCCTCCCGAGTGCTGGGATTACAGGCGTGAGCCACCACGCCCAGCACTGTGGTATGTGGTACTGGTTGCTGCTGGGCATGAGTCTCCATGCCCAGTATGGTATGTGGTTACCGGGGAATTGAACCCGGGCCCTTGCGCTTGCAAGACAGGTGCCAGAACCACTGAGCTAACTCCCTGGCCCTGTCTTTTTTTTTTTTTTTTTAATCCTGGCACAAAAAGAAGCTAATGGAAATTCGGGAAATGATCAAGTCAGTTGACCAGTCAGAAAGCCAACCTGGTTCAAAGTAGTAGTTGCTGATGTAAAACAGCAAAGATTACATTAGTTAACTTTTCTTGTCACTGAGACAAGATGCCCAACATCCACAAGTTAAGGTAGGAAAGATGTATTTAGCTCACAATTGTGTAGACATTGCAGTCCATAACAGGCTGGCTCCAAGGCGGAGTTGCAGACATGCTGCATAGAGGACAGTTCATAGCAAGCAGAAGATAGAAAAGAAAGCAAGAACCCTTAGCAGCTTATTTCTGTCCCATTTCTACTCACTCTAGGCTACTAGGATTAGGGCAGAGCCCACCAATCAGTGCACTGCTTCAGTAAACACGTGCCCTTTATCCCAGCATCACACACTCTAGATCTGGCCACCTCAGAAACAGCCACCTATGGCTGCATGAGGCTTTGAGTGGACATTTAGACCAAACTATAACCAAGATATGTCAAATAAAGAGATGTAGAAAACTATATAACAACATAGACCGATCTCTTTTTTTCCCAGATATTTTAGGTGTTTTCTACAGTAGACAGATAAGTCATAAGAAGAATATTCCAGACTTCGTCCGTTTCATACTAGACATTCAGGAGTTATAGACCACCAGCTGCTTCTCAGTTTTGGGGGTGAATACAGTTGACCCAAGGACCTTTTCAGAAGGTTGACTGAGCAGAGTTGAGTGAAGATTTGAGCACTGCATTTAAAGTCAGCTCCCGAGTGTTGCGGATGTGACAGTCTGCAGCTCACACAGGAGCAAAGAGGGCTTCACAGAGTCAGCGATCTGTTCTCCACTCAACTACTCATCCACTCACTGCTTTGGGGAGAAGGTGGGGAGAAGGTGGAACTGGGTGGCTTAGAGGTGAAGAAAGGGTCAACACTACAGTGACTGAACGTGTGAAATGTCATGAAAGTACACTGTAACCCAGCTAAGAAAAGTACCAGGTGAGATGCATCCAGGTTGGCTTTTCCTACTTCCCATGTAGATACATAGATGTGAATGAGCAAAAGTACTTCATTTTTATTTAGATTTTTTTAATAATCAAAAGTACAATTTTTAGTTAATTTTAAATTTTATCAAATTGTTTAATGTGGTCAGATTATCAGGGAAGGTAAAAACGCATGTCCAAAATAGAAATTCCTAGGCAGCTTGTAATAGACATTATTTAGTAGCTCATGGCCTCACATTATCCTTTTTATTTTTATTTTTTTGATTATATAGCCCTGGGCTATACCCTAGAGAATCACTAGGTGAAATTCTGTGACTCTCACCATCCTCTTTATAGTTTCTCGATGCTACTAAAATACATTCACTAAAAGAAGGCATTCGTTTTCAGTTTCTGTCCTTATAACTTCCAGACATAACTTTTTAAAGTTTTGAAAGGGCAGATTTTAAGAGCTTCATACTCTTGCTTCACGTTAATAGGTGTCAATAAAGCCAGCTTTTCAGGAGTTTTCTTCAACTTGCAGGACCTTTTATGAAAACTAAATCCCCAAAGTTCTTACTCTTCTTCCCATGTGGTAAATTACTCTTCCACTGTAGTTTACATGGACACATATATATTTAAGAGGAAGAAATATTTTCACTTCCCTGTTGGCACTCTTCACCAATGGCCCATTTTCTTCCAAAGGAGGACACTGTGGTTAAGTCTCCATGTTGAAGAAAGGTAGATCGACAAGATAGGAATTGGGAAAGTTCAGCAGGCATGTGGTCAGGCACTCAGTGCCTCTCCCAGACCACCTGGAGGAATCACACTCCCCTGCCATGAGCCAATTCCCAGGGTCACCATCTCTGGTGGCAATGCGTGAAACTATCATAGGTCCTTAGTTCTCCTTTCTGCTCTGGCCCATGAGATTCTGAGAGGAATCATTTCTTCTCTGTGGCTTTAGAGTCTTCTCCTGAGTGCTGAGGAAACTGGGCAAGGTGGTCTATACTGATGACCTCAGTTCTCCATATTGCTTCTATGGAAATGCTTGGGGTAGAAGCCAGGTCAGCAGGTCAGTGGGCCAGTATTCATTAGCAAGCTGTAGGGTGGACCATGTATACTGCACGTTTATCCATTCTTGGCTTTGCAACACATGTTCCAGTACTCTTCAGACAGTTATAGAAAGGTAGAACCAACCAAACAAAAAAATAACCTTGCATCTACTTTACATTGAGTTCATTGGGTAGAAGACATTTGGTGGATTGAAAAGAAATTAACAAATAATTAAAAATACTATCCATAGATTAAGAAACAAACAATTCCTAATTTAAATGTTTGAGACATTCTTTGGACAAGAGAACCACATAGCATAATAAAGACAAGCTCCAATAGTATTAGTTTTTGTTCTAGTGTCACATTCTAATATCTACAACACACAGATAGATGGTTGACTGGATAGATAGATGATATAATCTTATTTTTGCTTTTCTCAAAGCCAAGATCACACATTGCTACCTTGTAGCTATAGTAGAGGAAGCTTTTCCACAAGCTCCTCCCACCTACGTTATCCTGATGCAGTGTATTGGGCACAAGGGGGCACTGAAGGAGTGAACCATCCAGGCCACCATGATGGAACTATCATTTCTTAAGGCTTACTCTGCCACAGCTGCAGCAGTTGCTTGCTCTTCTTTTTTCTTTCTTCCTTTTTTTCTCTTCTTTTTTTTTAAAATCACCTATAAGGATTGAGTCCAGCTACTTGGTTTTAATGAAGGAAAATTCATCCAGCCTCATCTGGGATGGTTTTTCCTAAGAGTCTACCTTCCATTACCATGTTTCACTAAGGTGCCAGACATTCATGGGAAGAGCTTCCCAATTGCCTCACCAGTTTCCCTGTGCCTCTTTTCTTACTAAATGAATCCCTGCATTGGAGCCCACTACAAATGACACTTCTCAATCCCTCTGAAATAGCAGAATAGGTGATAAGATGGAAGCTAGGTTATTGCTTGGGACATCGAAGAGAGTTGTCCAAAGTGGGTTTACTGAACTTGTTTTCTGCCTGGCTCTTGATATCTGCCTACAGAATGGATGATGCATGGTAGGTAGTAGAGCAACTGTCTTTTCATTCCAAGGGAATCCTGAGGGACAACAGTGGTAAAAGAAAAAGAAAAAAGACCTAGGAGGGCTGGAGAGCTTCCATTTCATCCTTCCATGATCACTTTATAGATTTCACATTAGGTGAAAAATCTTATCTGATTTAATTTGCTGTGATTTGTGGCTGCTTAGCTCTAAAATAAAAGTGCTAAAAATGGAACAGTCAAATCATGCATCCTAAAGATATTATGGCACTCAATGGAAATTCTTTAATTATAATAGAAAAAGAACTGCACCAAAGAAAATGCTTCACAGTTTCCCTCTCTTCCCATGAAAGGCACTGCATTATTGTGGAAATTTTAGTTCTTCTTTAGTTTTAGCCTCTTTTTTATTGAAATGGTCAAATACAAAATATCAACAGGTACATCCTCCAGGGAAGTCTTGCAATGCATCATGATACATTGAATCCTAAATTACTATTTCATTTATAAAGGCAACTTCCCAGGTCCCCACTCACTGGACTCTTTACCAGATGCTCCAGTGGGGAGAGGCGAGGGGGTCCTGTATTGCTCTGTCTCCCATGCTGCCTGAGCTGGGCAGACATCTATATGAATTTCCTCTCTCAGCACCTTGGCCAGCAACCTCACCCTGAACTCCACTACTCCAGCACCCTTGATTCTCCCACCCTCATGCAGACCTTCCCTCCAATTTTTCTGATAAAAGAAGACAGGGAAAATCCAAACCCAACAGCTCTTTTTCTAGGAAAAATCACAGAGATATGGATGTATTTTCCTCCCAAACAAAATAATCATTGTTTTCATCACACTGGTTAATTTAAATTTGAACTTTCTTTGAAATATGTTTTACTATCTTCCACATTATCAAAGAGGATGAGAAGATTTATCCAGAACAAAAAGAAAATGAGTGTAAGTATTTTACAAATGGGAACTTTAAAAATTATCAGAATGTGGTCAATTGCATTTGAAGAGTCTAATGAAAGATATTATCATTGTGAAATGTCAGACTTTGTTTTACAGGGTAAAGGGGAGTGATGCTTCCATTGTTAGGAGAGGTCTCACAGGAAGCCCAGATCTATGCCCCATGACTGTGCCTGGCTGGCATTATCAGTCAGAGTATTTTTGATACAGCATTTCACCTTGTGAAAATTCCAACTTTTATCCAAAAAATGCCTTGAAAGGAAATCATATGACTTGTAGGCAATAAATCATACCAGACCATAATATGATATGTTAGATTTATATACTCTCAGTCAGCCTAGCTTTTTTCTGGGGACTAAATCTTTTAAATTACAAGGTTTACATTAAACACTTAGAACTGAATTTTAACTTGGAAAGATATTTAAATGATAAAACTTCAGGATATAAAACTTCTGGCTGAAGAAGTTCTTTCTTTTCAAGCAAGAAAATCATTAACCACAAAACACAGTAAATAAGGAGTTGATTAATATTTTAGATGTTTAATAGTAAAACTAAAATCAGGGGCTGGGGATTTAGCTCAGTGGTTCCAGCGCCTGCCTTGCAAGTGCAAGGACCCAGATTTGATCCCCGGTAACCACATACAACAGCCAGGTGTGCTGACTCATGCCCACTAGCAATCAGCACCACATACCACAATGTGGAATACAGTGGCTCATGCCTGTAATCCCAACACTTGGGAGGCAGAGGCAGGACTGCTGAGTTTGAGGCTGAGTTCAGGACCAGCCTGAACAACAAAGCAAGATCCTGTCTCAAAAACAAACAAACAAACAAAAAACCCTAAAATCAGTAAACCACTGCCCTCTCAGAAGGAAAGAAATAGATCAGATCACCTCCTGTCTTCCCATGTCACCACTAGGGGTGTGTTAGACCCAGTTAATTGTTTTATTAATTTTTTCTTTTGGTCTGATGTAACCCACTTAAATTTTTTTATCTTTTGTAAAGATTACAGCTATATTACCCATGTACATGCACACACACACACAAAACACATCAATCAATATTTTTTAGGGATGATATGAGAGATTTTCAATGACTTGTTTATTTTGGTATTCTCTATTTTTACATTAGAAATAAACTTGAGAATATGTGCTGACAGAAACTGTTATATTTTCTGAAAACCCACTAGGTTTTTCAGTTGTTGCTTACAAGACATCTTATGTTAGATGGATCTGCATCAGAAGTGGAGCTGTGATTGAAACAAGCACAATATTCAGGCCCCTCTGTGATACATTACTACACTGTACACTAATCACATGACGCAGGGTGATGAGTGACCAGGGATGAACGCTCACACAGCTGTTGCCTGGCTTGTGAGGAGAGGCAGGGCTGTTGACTAAGAAAGAAAATTTAAAAAGAAAGAATGAGTGGAGGAAAGGAATCTCACTGGAATGTTGAAATTGCCATTGAAACCCATCCGAGTCAGGAAATGCTAGAGTTAAGGCTCCCCTTGGTCCCTTATTTCTGCCTGGTGTGGAGCATGTGAGGAGTTGCGTATCTATCTTTCATGACCAGGTCCTGTAACACTCGGCCACGGAGCACACTTAGGATGGCAGTGAAGAAGCGAGTGGCTCCTTATGAAATGAGCTTTAAATATGTGGAAAGGTTAACAGGGCATTTTTTTCCTGTAAAAATTTAATGTTAATTATAAAATTGGATAACATTGTTATGGCATGAAATAGGTAATACATGGGGCAACACTTCCCAAGGGCACAGCTGATATGCAGGGTGTCTACAATGGAATTTTCCCAGCTTCAGTATAAAAGAACAGGAAATAACTCTTTCACCTTAGGAAATATATTAAAGTTAGCTAATGTAGCAAAATTTCAGAATCTCAACTTATCTTAACATTAAGAACAATACCTTTCAGAGGCTGTGCACTGTAGCTAGCAATACACCAACAGAGAACCTTGAGTTAATCACGGGGAATAAGATATGCAGAAGCACAAAATATATTTTCCGTGACCTCCTCTTAAAAAATAAAAGCAAATATTCTGACTAATTCTGGAAAGTGTTGTCTCTCTTCACATTTATCTTCATAATGATGTATATCCTTGACAGGTGAATGTCTCTCTCTGAACCTGTAAAAGCTAGAAAAAAATCAACACAGGAGTGTGTACATTTAGAGATTAAAATAAAATGAGGGTAGGAAAAAATTCAAAAATGACCTGAAAAATGGCTGTTCCTCACACCTGCTGTGAAAACGCAGAACACGAAAGTGAAGAGCAGAGAGAAATCAGACAGAGCTAAGGCTTCCGCATGGCTGAAGTTTGCAGAGAAAGTTCACACTTCCATGGGTACTTGCATAATTTATAGCACTTAGTACAAAATGAAATGTTGCACCTTTCTAAAGAAAATGATTAAGAACATCAGTTGTCCACTAAAGCAAGGCCCTTCTATGTGAGACAAGATTGCAGATTCTGTGACCCTAATTTCTCTCCTCTGCTTCTCAGATCACAAACCTTGCTATTAGCCACATTTTGTGTCATTCTTCATTCTCCCACTACCCTGTAAATTCTGTGTAGACCAAAACTCTGCAGGGAACATAGAATCTGGAGTCAGGTGAATTTGCCTCAAATTCCCAACCTCCATGCCTCTTTGCTGGAAGTTCACATTATCTGAGACACATTTTCCTCTTCTGTCTAAAATGCAGATCATAAGAATGACTTCATGATAGAATGATGGAGAGGATAATTCGCAGTGCTCAGCACATGATAAGTAAACACAAGTGGGAGCTGTTCGCATGATTCCACAGCAAGGCTAATGTCCAATAATATGTGATGTTAAAGTAGTATGGTGCACTCAGATGACATCATAACACCATCATGGAAGTGAATCTCTACTTCCACCTGAGTTCTGGGTCACAGCACTGCCTGTAGGGTAGTACCAGCCTGCAGCACCTGCAATGCCCTAAAACCAGTCATTGAGGCAACATCTAGGACCCCGGATCTAATAAATCAGGATGTCTGTGGTACACACCTGATCAACCAAGGGGAACCAAGTCCAGTGGGTGTGTCTGCAGGGCATCTAAATGTGAGAACCACTGAGAAGTCACAGGACTTGAGTGTGTGAGGTGAAGGACAAAGACTTTATACTCTATTTTTATAAAATTATGAAAGCAAAGTGCAGGAAGCTTCCCAGTGGGTAGCAAGTGATGCCATTTCTCCACCTTGGTTGACTTTAATGGAGTGTTGTTGGAAGAATCACATTGCATCCTAAGATTTACTTATTTTGCCTTTGGGGAAAAACATTTGTAAAAGTCTTCCTTTTTTACTTTCAGTACTATTAGAATTTTTTAACTATGCATAATATCAACTCTATATACATGAGCATGAATTACACTTCTCATGTGATTTTTAAAAATATTTTAAAAGAATTATGTTTGAGTATCTTAACATAATATGCTATGAAGTAATACCTTATGTTTAAACATTTTAAAGAAAATGAGCATGTTCTACATGTGAGGAAGGAAAACAAAGAGCATGGCTCCAGTTAATTCGAATGAGGCCTGAGTGAAAGGTGTTTGAAAGTCAATCAGAAAAAATAGTGAGTAAGGGCCGTTCTTTTTTTTTTTTTAAATGTTCCTTTTTATCTTTATTGGTACAGTAAATATACACATCATGATTGCACTCCATAATGGGGATTTGTACCAGTATAAGACACAACTTAATTCTCATTTTTTCCCATATCCCCACCCACCCTACCACCCCCCCATATATATAAAATTTGTTTCCTTACTTTTTTGTTACAATCTCAACATTGTGAGTAAGGGCTGTTCTTGAAGAAGCAGAAAACAACCGGTCTACAGATTTCCAAGCAGTGGAGCTGAGCAAACCCTTTTTGCCTGGGGAAATCCTGACAGCAGGACCTCTAATTTCATGAAATAAGCCAGGTTGACCTCGAACACTGTTGGCAAGGAAATTGCACAGGAGTGAGGGCACTTCGCACAATTCTCTCTTGGGGTTTTCATTCTTTTAGGGTTGGTTTCCATGGCAATCTACACCTGCCAGTCCCCTGGGGTCTTTAAGCCTAAAGTCTTTGAGCAATCCAGGAGGAGAAAAGTGGAAACAATGCAGATTTTCTAGGCTTCTTTGACTTGGTGATTTTGCCTATGGTGTTTTCTGAAGCCTAGTTGTGAGCTGTGGAGAAATCCCATCTGCAGTCTCCCCTTTATTTACCATGTTCTTGCCTTCTGGACCTTGAAAACATTAGATAGTCTGGCATCAGTGCATACTTATCTTGTGTGCAGCTATGAAATGGGGTCAAACACAGGAATAGCACTGTTCTCAGAATAGTTTGGTAATGATAAGAGTCTTTCATATTTACAGTGTGGAATTCTTCCCTGAAGAACCTAAGGGGACCTTTAAATCTTTAAAAGTTGCCTTGAGCCAAAGTAAGAGCACACACTTTTACTATTTTCAGTGCAGAGTGTTAAAGTTACTGGGACAGGTGGTCACCAGCTGGGAAGCATGAGCTCAGCCAGGTGACCTCTGAAAGCCCCTTTGGAGTAAGAATGTGTGACAATTAGAGTTAAAGACCAGAGTGGTCTCTGCTGGCCCCTGCTTGAGACTCAGACCTGCTCAGATACGTGGCTCTGTGCCTTCTTTCTCTTCCCACAAGAATTTAGCTTGAGAAAGGATTATATGCAGCCCTCCACTGCCACTGGGAAGGGACTACAGACTCTTTCAAGGGGATAGGGGCACACTCACAGAGCTCAGACCACGGCTTGCTGTGGGTGGTGCACAAGAATGTGATAGGAAAAAAATAGAAGCAGGTCCATGAAGGACTTTAAAAACCATCAGAAATACACAGTACACCATCTCACCTAACATTTTCAAAGGACAATCTTATATTCATTTTTACTCAACAAAAGTATCCTTGCTTCTGCAGCACAATTTCCTTTCTTTTAATATTTTTTAAAATTTTTTAAATTGAAACCTTTATTGGTATATTACATATACACATCATGGTTGCACTCCACAATGGGGATTTGTACCAATATAAGACACAACTTAATTCTCATTTTTTCCCATAGCCCCACCCACCCTACCACACCTCTATATACATAAAATTTGTTTCCTTTCTTTTTTGTTATAATCTCATTATTTTTTCCCCTTCACCCTATTTCACTTTGACTATTTTCTGTTTCAAAATATATAACATACAATTTCAGAACTCATTTACATCTTTATTTTCTCATACCAGAGAAAAGATGCGATATTTACCTATCTGTAACCTATTTATTTCACTTATGAGGATATCCTCAAAGTATGTCCATTTAAGTAAAAATGATTCTAACTTACCATTTTTTATGGCAGAGTAATACTCCATTCTGTAGAAGAACCATAGCTTTTTATCTAGTCTCCAGTTAATGGTCAGTTGGGTTGTTTCCAAGATTTAGCAATCACAAATTGAACTGCTATAAACATGGGTGCACATATGTCACTGTGATATGAGTCTTTTAATTCTTGTGTGCATGTACCTAGCAGAACGATGGCTGGGTCAAATGGAACCTCCAATCCTAGCTTTTTGATGAATCTCCAAACTGATCTCCACAGGGGTTGTACGAGTCTACAGTCCCACCAACAGTGGAGAAGGGTTCCTTCTTCTCCGCAGCCTCGCCAACATTTGATGCTGGCTAATTCTGAAATGGCACCCATTCTTTGTGCACTGAGATGAAATCTCAGTGTTGTTTTCATCTGCATCTCTCAAATGAATAATGATGTTGAGCATTTCTTCACATGCTTCTCAGCTGCTATTACTTCTTCCTCTGAAAAATATCTGTTCATTTCAGATGCCCATTTTTAAATTGGGTCTTTAAATTTGGGTGGGCTGATTTTTTTTTTTTTTTAGCTCTTTATATATTCTAGATAGTAACCCTTTGTCTGAGGAACAGCTGGTAAAGATTTTTTTCCACATTGTTGGTTGTCTTTTTGCTCTGTTGGTGGTTTCTTTTGCTGTGCAGAAGCTTTTTAAAAGAATGAGGTCCCATTTGTTGGTTTATTCTGCCAATTCCTCTGCTATAGAGGATTTGTTCAAGAAGTCGTTTCCTAAGCCAATGTCTTCAAGAGTTTTACCTAACCTGTTTTGCAGCAGGTTTAGTGTCTGTTTTAATATATAGGTCTCTTAGCCACTTTGATTTTAGCTTGGTACACAGTGAAAGAGCTAAATTTAGCTTTAGTCTTTGGCAAGTTAAAGCCCAGTTTTTCCAGCATCATTTGTTAAAGAGGCTATCTTTCCTCCACTGAGGATTTTTGGGTCCTTTGTCAAAGATGAGGTGGCTCAGTGTATCTGGAGTAGTTTCTGGATCTTCTAGTCTACACCATTGATCCTCAGGTCTTTTACTTTGCCAGTACCTTCTGCAGCACAATTTCAACACTGACCAAGAGGTTTCAGGGAAGATTGAAATGAATGGTTTGCGTGTGTGTGCTTGCATGTATATGAATGTATGTATGTGTAGTTTTTAATTTTAATATCACATATTTTTTTTTTTAGGTTTTTTGAGACAGGGTCTCACTTTGTAGTTCAGGCTGGCCCTGTGCTCAGCCTCATGTATGTTCTTTTTGTATTTGGCTTGCTTTCTTACTATTGAATGATTTAATCTTATAATCATATGTCATAAGTACCACTTAAAATTTTCAATAGGTTTAATGATGACTAACATATGCTATAATTTGCCTGTTTTAGTACACTTCTGGAATTATCTAGCCATTGCTACAATGCACTGCAAGAGCATTTCCATCTCCCCAGAAAGGTTTCTCATACTTATCTGTGGCCAGTCTTTATAGTCAACCACTGATCTGCTTTCCATTCCTAGGAATTTCCCTTTACTGAGTATTTCATACCAAATTAATCATACTTTATCTATATTTATGCATTTGTAGATATATATATATACATAGATGTATGTATATATATATATATGTATATATATATATATGGAGAAAGAGAGAGAACTATACATGTTATGTTATTATGTAGTACCAACTATGATATATGTATCCTGGGTAGATACATTCTTTTCCCTTTGGCTTCTTAAATTTAGCATAATTTTTTTTTTTTTTTAGGTTTTTTTGAGACAGGGTCTCATTTTGTTGTTCAGGCTGGCCCTGAGCTCAGCCTCAAATTCACATCACAGCAATCCTCCTGCCTCTGCCTCCCGAGTGCTGGGATTACAGGCGTGAGCCACCACACCCGGCACTGTGGTATGGGGTACTGATTGCTGCTGGGCGTGAGTCCACACCCAGTATGGTATATGGTTACCAGGGATCGAACCCCGGCCCTTGCGCTTGCAAGACCAGCACCGAAACCACTGAGCTAACTCCCCCGCCCCTAGCATAATGATTTTTTAAACTGTATCTGTTACTTAGGATATACCATAATTAATTTTATTGTTAAATAATAGTCTATCATTGTATGGGTATATTGCAGGGTGTTTACCTGTTCAGTGGTTGATGGCTCTTCGGTAAGTTTTCCCTTTAGGTGGTATTTTGCATAATACTGCTATAGACATGTAAGTTAATTAGCCATATCTTATACAGTTAGACAGTGTCAGCCCTTAAGGAGACAACACACAGGAAAAGTCAAAGAGACAACATGGAGAACCACTGAGGATATTCACTCATTGGCATTATGTATATAGGGGGTGGAGGGTTTCAGGATGAGGAAAAAGGGGAAAAATGAGAATCAAGTCATATCATATTCTGGTACAAATTCTTAATTTTGAATGCTATGATGATGTGTATTCATAATGTGCCAATAAAGATTTTTAAAAAAAGAAAAGAGGCCCTGTTTCCCCTAGAAATCAATAGCAGTGATTGACATTTCAATGGGGAGTTTTCTTGTATGTGACTTGTTTTCCCACTTGATCCGCTGAGTGGCTGTCATACTATTGGTTGATCATGGTTTTGTCCAACCTCATTCCCACAGTGTAATTTGCCATTGGGTCTTACAGTTTTGTCTCACTTTGTACCTTTCTCACTTCATGGCTTTGATGTATGAAACACCATTGAAAAGCAAGATTAGTCGGCAACCCACTTTCCTGTCCCCTTTCTGTCACTCTTAGACAAAATTTATCTTTCTTTCAATAAATTTTCCTACTCTTAACCTCCATCTTTCTTAGAATTCATTCTTTGATTTTATAGAATATGAATATGTGTTTCAGATATCTGAAAGATTTAGAAGTTAATCTATTCCTCCTGTATCAATTTATCTATAAGCAGCCACATACCAGTCTTTGGGAGTCAAATGGCATTGGACCCCTACTAGTACCATATAAAAATTCAGCTCAAGAGGACAAGAGATCAAAATGTAAGACCCTAAACTACAACATGCTCAGAAGAAAATGGGGCAAAAGCTTCATGATTCTAAGTTTGATAGAGATTTTTTTGATATGACACCAAAGTCATGAGCAACAAAAGAAAAAAATAGACAAATTAGACTTCATAGAAATGTTAAAAAATTGTACATCAAAAAGTACTATCAGCAGAGAAAGAAGGAAAGCCACAAGACTTGAGAAAGTATTTGTAAATCATGTATCAGAAAATGATTAATATCCAGACTATGTGGAGAACTCCTAACATTCAACAACAGAAGACAAATCCATTTAAAATTGGCTAAAGGACTCAGAGAGGTGTTTGTCCAAAGAAGTTATGCAAATGACCAATAAGCACATGAAAATTCAATCAACATTACTCATCATTATGGAAATGCAAATTAACTATAGCTCCTTGAATCCACTGGATGGCTACTATAAAAAGAAACAAAAAAGAAAGAAAAGGAAAATAATCAAACAGGGAAGAATAAATGTTAGTGAAAATGTGGAGAAACTGGAACCTTGTGCACTATTGGTGGGAATGTGAAATGGTGCAGCTTCTGTGGAAAACACAATGAAGTTCCTTGTTACAAACAGAGTTACCATATGACACAGAACTGCCTATATGGTACAGAACTGTCATGTGATTTTTTTTTTTTTTTGCATCTGCTTCTAGGTGGATACTGAAAACAGTTAAAACAAAGATCTTGAAGAGATACTTTTAAATCCCCTTACATAGCCACAGGTTTTATAACAGCTGAAACTGACAGCAACCAAAGCGCTCTCATAATGCTGAAGGAATGAGTAGATCATGATCCATATGCACAAGAGAAAATTACCTGGCTTTATCAGGAGGGAAATCTCAGCATATACGATAGCATAGATGGGCCTTGAGGACATGATGCTAAGTCAAATACTTCAGTCACAAAAAAATCAGTACTGCATGCTGTTATATACATGTGATACTCAGTATAGTCCAAGTCACAATTAGTCTCATTATTTTAAGTTTGAAATTGGTTTCTTTCCATATGTAATGTAATTTGGCATCTTTTAAGAACATAGGAATCATGCTGACCCTATAGATCAGTACAGGGTGAACTGCTATCTTGACCATATTGAATGAATTCATGCATCTACTTATTTCCACCTTTTTACTATCCCTTAATCAGTACTTAAAAATTTTTATTGTAAAAATTTTTCATTACATGTTGTAAATTCTTCCCAAAAAATCATTTCTAGAGCTGTTATTTTATTCAGTATAAATACAGTCATTTTTTTAACTTCTCATCTAGGTTGTTTGGTATCATGTAGATACCATACATGACCTAGTTGGCATATTATCTTGTATCTGCCTCCTTGTTGGACTTGCTTATTGGTCCAAGCTGGTCTGTGTGATTTGGTATTGTCTCAGGAGATTTGTTCTATCTAAAAGATACTTCTACATTTTCCCATCTTCCAATCTGGATACCAATGGTATTAGTTTGTAGATCTCTTTTCTTGTGATATTTCTGTCTGGCTTCAATATTGCAGTAATATTACCCTCAAAAAATGGTTCCATAAGTGTTCCTTCCTGTTTTCTCAAACAGCTTCTCAAAGGTTGGCCAGAATTATTTCTTCAATGATTGATAAAATTGCTCCATGAACCCTTTTTTTTTTAAATCTTTATTGGTACATTACATATATGCATCATGATTGCACTCCGTAATGGGGATTTGTACCAGTATAAGACACAACTTAATTCTTATTTTTTCCCATAGCCCTACCCACCCTATCACCCCCCTATATACATAAAATTTGTCCATGAACCCTTTTGAGAGTGTTTTTTTCTATAAAAGAATCTGTTACTAGTTCCATTTGGGCCTGTTAGCATTTTAACCTGATTTGTTTTTATTTTATGAATCAGTTTTTATAACTTCTGTCTTTCTGGGATTTGTTAATTCCTTTTAAATTGTTCTAATTATTAGACTAAAGTTCTTGATAATATTTCCTTGTCAAAATTTTAATTTCTTCACAGTTAGCCTTAGTATCTTTCTTTCATTATTGAAATTACAAATCTATTGCTAGCCTCTATAGTTAGACTTCATCTGCTATTTTACTTTTCTGGTGAAGACATTTTACTTATTTTATGACATATCTTTTTATTATGACTCTAGGTGACTCAGTATGTTTTCATATTACTCTTTAATTCCTTAAAAGTTACATGTGGTTGTTTGAACATTATTTTTAGTGGTTATTTGAAAGTCTTCATCTGCTGAGTTTATCAACTGAACCCATCAAAAATATCAGGTGCTGACTTCTATTATTTCTTTTCCTGAATGTGGGTCATACTTTCCTTTTTGTTTATGCATCACAATTTTTATTGAAAACTAGACATTTTGGATAATATTTGTAGCAACTTAGAAATTCTAATTTTCCTTTCTGGTGTTTACTGGTACTGCTGCTTCATTGTTTATTTCTTCCATGAGCAGTTTCTCTGAACCCACTCTGATGTCTGCCTCTCCAAAGGCATAGAGTTTTCTGATGCCTTTGATCACATTTGTTGTCATTGTTGTCCATGTCATTGCATTTACTTATTGAACATGGCTTCCTAAGGATTGCCTTAAGTCAGCATAGCTCAGAGCTCGGTCTCTGATTGATCAGAGGTTATACTTAAACACGTGGAACTGTAATGCTTTCCTCATTTGATGATGCATCTGTGTAGGAATTGGGAAATGCATCTAAAGTTCAGGAGTTTTACAAGCCTGTGCTGGCTTTTACTTTCAGTATGTGCAAAGCCTCACAACCAGCAAAATGAGCATCAAATGGGAGAGTTGCCCAGTGTCTTGTGAGTGCCTGTGTAGCCTTGTGTATACTCACAGCCTTCTAGATGAGCAGAGATATCCTGGAGCTTATCAAGGTCTCTGGCTGCCTCATTCCTGAGCTCTCCCTACTACGTTTTTTTCCTACCAGGATCACAGCTGTAGGCTAGTTGTAACATTGGCCTGCCAGGCTTGTTTGCCACTAGATCATACAGTTTTGAGCATACTTGGGCCTGGGATGTCTTTCTCTACCCTGTTCTACACTAAGTCATCTCCCTCTAGCTGTGAAGCTGTGGTTGTCTGGACTTGCCATACCTCAATACACTTCCCACTCTGAGTACAGTGAGTCATAAGAATAGAGCAAAAGAGCATCTCCAGACTGAAATGCCATATATTTTCAGTTCTTACTAGAGATTCAACGAGATTTTTTAAATAAATGATTACATATTTGTTTTGCATCTTTGGTGGATTTATTTTAAGAGCTGATATTGCTTTTAATGGAGTATTTGCCCCATTTTCTCTCTTCTATTTGGAAGTTCTGCCTGTAAAATAAACTTAAAAGTCTAGAAATCTAGGTACTATTGCCCTATTCCAAAATAAAGTAAAAAAAAATTGATGTGGAATTTGGAAAATTCAGTTAAATTTGATTTCTAGGATATAGTCTATAGATATAAACATAGATATTTAAGGAGTTTTCAGTTCTGACACTGCTGACCACAAACTGAAAATCCCGGTGCACTACTTAATCTGGTTGAATCTCACATTCTTTGGCTGTCAAAAAAAGTAACTGGAATTAAGTTTCCAAGTGGATCTTTATAGAACTAATATGCGGACTTCAGATTTAAAAAGCAAGACATCTCAAGAGAAGCTTAAAAGCTCACAGTAGCACTGAAAATATTAGTAAACCTGCTCCGCTAATACACTTGGAGTCACTGCCTTGATAAAACCTGCTGCTGAACATGAACTTGGCTCAGCACAAGTTCTGTGAGAGCAGGATCTGCACCCCCATCCAAGCACACAGGCCTCTGGCATCCTTATACCACCAAAACTTCCAAACTCTGGTCTGCTTGAGAGTATAAATAAGAACTCCAAGAGAAAAGGCATTCTGACTCAGGAGATTTGGGACGGGGTGAGATTTTGCTTCCAAGAATCTCAGTCAACATGGATAGCATGTGTATTAAGTTCAAGAACAATAGTCAGTATATGGAGTTGATATAGAAGTCCTATAATTCCCATGAAACTCATAACTGTTCAGTTTTATCAGTGAATTCCCAAGCCCTATCACAGCAACCAGTAATAAATGTGTTACATACATATTTGTTCAGTTTTGAATAACATCTTTTAAAAAATGGAAAACTGATGCATAGTCAGTCAATAGATCTTGCTAATTCTTTATCCCTCTGTAGACACAGCTGTCAACCACTAAGCCTTTTCAGTCCTGTTGAAAACACCCAATTGATTCTGGTGAAAATGAATGTGACATGACACCTGAATTTCAAAACTAGAAAGTTGCAGAAGTTTCTTTTCCTTGATATCAGCACAAAAGCCATATTGAAACATTAATATTTAGATAGAGGGATCTACTTTCCAGGTGTACAACAATTTGCAATTAGAAGTATTATCTGCAAAGACTGCTGAATGTCTGAATAGAGAAGTCCCCTGCCTTATTCTCTGTATACATTGTAACAGACAATCTTGTATGGAACAACGTTCAAAAGCAGGTGGAGAAGAGGCAAAAGAAATGACACAAAGAGTTTCCAAACTGAGACTGAGACAAAGAAGTGCAAAAGATACTCTTTTGTGGACAGAAAACCCCTGATTCCTTAGAAACATAAAAGCATTGGAGTTAGGATTGAAAGAACATTCACTTCTAAGTTGTTTTGTGGAATATTTTTACATCTTTCTAAGAGTTTCCTGCTTTTTACTGCAGTATCCCTGAGTTCTGCAGAGGGAGGGAAAAAAAACTGGGCAGATGACTTTGTGAATCCAGTATATTTATGAGAAAAGTGGAGCTAGAGAGAAATAATTTTAACACAAAATACTACTCAGCCTGTGGCCCCCAGCACCTGCCAACTCTGATACCTTAATGAAGCAACTGTGCTGGAGTTGGGACAGTGGTCACTGCCCAGCAGGCAATGGTTCTGTGAATCCACAGGGGCCCTCTGTCTTGCTCACCTGCCAGGGGACAGGATTCGTTGCCTAGCAGAGGCCTTACCCAGTTCTATGAAAGGGCTGATCCTCAAGCCACATCTCCTCAGTCCTTTGCCTTATCATGAGGAAATGCATTTATTCTTTCTGGCCTGACTCTTGGCAGTAATAGCCTTATGCAAATAAGACTGAGCTAATAACAGATTTCTTAGTCATCCCTAAGTGTGCTTTCTCTGCCTCATAAGACTGAAGGCCGTTACTTGACCATCCAAGTGCAATAGCTTCTGTGCAGCTGGGGTTTTTTTCATGGCAGAGGGGAGAAAGAAGAAAACAAGAAATAGATTCTTATCTGTTCCAAGCAAAAGATGGCTTTGGCCTCAGATAAAGGAATTACAGGCAAGCAAGCCCCTTGCTGTCCCTGGCAATGCAGGTGACAAAAGGATTTTTCTCTCCATGTGAGATAACTTGGAAGGCATACACTGTGCTGGTTCTGTCGGAAGCAATTTGGAAAACGTCTTTGCAGTGAGAATAGTTACAGACGCCTAAAGTTCCTGCCTTCAGAGGACACTGGTCCAGTGTTGAGCTTTATGGGAAGACCAGGATGAGCAGAGAGGATGGGTCACAGAGTTTTTTCAGAACTTTGCTGGATGGTAGATGGCTGAGGTGGAACCTCAAATGGTTAGGTAAATCCAGGATGGCTGGAACTTTTGAGTCTTCTTAGAAACAGAGAAGATTCATGGGAATAATCACACCCTTATCTCATTTTGTTCTGTCAGTCACCTTTGGCAGCTTTCTTCTGCTGCTGCTTATAACAGCTCTCAGGGTTTTGCCCATCCTCTCTACCAGCAACTGAGGGCCAGGTTCGAACTCACAATGACTAAGTCAACCAAAAAGATGGCAGCAAAAGAGCAAGCAATCAGCCAATTCATTTGTCTTTCCCACCTCACTTCCCAAGTTGATTTTAGGTTCAGCAAATTTTAAAGAATGGCACTGATTGAAATGAAACTAGAGAAAAAGGGACTGTGAATTCCCTATTGAGATTAATATGTAAGAATTATGAAATTCCGCTGGGGAAAGTTAACACTCGGTACACACCATTGACTTCACGATACTGAGGAGTTCTCAAGAACCAAAGACAAAGAAGTTTTAAGGAAAAACAGCATCTGTTTTGAAACTCTAAGCAATCTAGGTAACTCGTAGGCCCACAGATATTCTGATGAAAAGTGCACAACCTGAAAAATGATGAAATAGTTACCCTTTCCTTTCCATTTGTGTGAAAGTCTGCACTCAAGAAAGTGACAAAGCATAGTAAACATCAGTCTTGCCACTGAATTTAGGACATTGCATAAATACTTGAAGACATTCATTTGTAAAAATAAACCCTATTTTAAAGACCATATAATCAATTTGTGGAAACTAACCTTTCAGAGTCTACAAAATCCCAAGGTTTAATAATTTTAGGTAGTTACTTCTTTCAAGTCAAAAAGTAGTTCTTTGTAAGTCTTCCTTTTGGTCACTATTTCTTCCCTCCCCCACTACTCAAATTTTATTTATTTATTTTTCTCTTTAACAAATGTAGAGAGACAAAGTAAGAGCAAAATAATAAGTGTTTAAAATTCCAAGGTTTTACTTGAAGTCAAGGCTGCAATTCTAGGCAACTTTGATCAGGTAAATTACCTCTAAGTGCCTCAATTTTTCCCTCTGGAAAGTTGAAATAATTTATTAGTGTTTGATCTGAAGATTTGTAAAGGCATTTAGAGACTCAATAAAGCCATCAGCTGGGACTTCTGTTTGTAGGAAGTTGCAGTAGCCATGTTTTTCCTTCTTCCTTCTAAACTGAATAGTCTGGGCATTATATACTGATACACATGCACACACACACACACACACACACACACACACACACACACACACTTCAGTTCAGGTAGAGACCTGGGGACCTCAAAAGCACTGATGGCAAATCACCTGCAGTTTCCTTTGTTTCATGTACTCCAAATTAGATAAGGAAAAGGTAATGATTCAGAAACATCATAGTCATTTTTGATTTGCATTTCTCTGATGGCCTAATGATGTTGAACAATTTTTCATGCATTTATTGGCAATTCGCCATTTATATCTATATGGTCATAGACAAAAAAAAAAATACAAAAAGAAAGAAGAAAGAAGAGCATTACAGAAAGTCTCTTCTCTCTGGCCAAAGGACTAGGGAAGCAATCTAGGAACACAAAAGCTTTCAGATAATAATTACTGTACTTCACCAAATGCCAAAAACAAGAAACTATAACCTCAAATAACTTGGCAAAGGCCAAGTAGAAATCCTAGAGTCATGCGTCCTTGGCGGAATAGAGCAAGGTACTCCTGCCCCACCCTCTTATGTCACAGTTTTAGCAGGAGACACATGCAGACTCTAAAATTTCACTTTTATATTGCATGGCCAAGGAGCCCTAAGGCAGTGCCAGCAAGCCTATGGCATGCATGCTGTTTGCTTTTTAGAATAAAAGATGTTAATATGTGAATTGTTTGGCTCAGTATTCAGGTTTAGCTAGAGTACTGGTATTTTGCAACACATCAGTGCAATTTGGTTTGTAGTTCGGGCACTTGTCTCTAAAAAGTTCACAATCACTGCCTTGAGCCTTTCAATGTCAGTGTAGCAGAGTGGAGTACCCAGATTCCCAACCCTACCTGGCATTTAAAAAGTGTACCTGCCTCTTCATCCGGAGAAAATCTGCTAAAACATAGGACTTTAAAAGCCTAGATCTGGTGCCAGGGATGTAGCTCAATGGTGTTTCACCTGGCTGGAAAGCTCTGGGTTCTAAGTTCAGTCCTCACCGGCAGGGGTTAGATCTGAATAGGCACCTCTCAAAAGGAAAAATATAAATGGTGAATTGCCAATAAATGCATGAAAAATTGTTCAACATCATTAGGCCATCAGAGAAATGCAAATCTAAAAGCAATGAGATGCCATCTCACCACATTTTGAACAGCTATTAGCAAAAACAAAAACATCAAATGTGTAGATAGCAGAACTCTTATACCCTGAATTGTTGGTGGCAATGCAAAATAGCATAGCCACTGCGCAGAAGAATACAGAGATTCCTCAGACATCTAAAATTAAGTCTACTGTATGGCCTGGCTATCTCACTCCTGGGTATATATCCAAAGGAAATGAAATCTGCCTGACATAGAGATATGTGCATTCACATATTTATTGGAGTGCTAGTCAGAGTACCTAAAATAAGAAATCTGCCCAGATCTGCTTATAAATAAATGGATGGATAAAGAAAACAGATAAAAAGAGAGAGACAGAGGGAGAGAGATAGAAAGAGCCATAAAGAAGAATGAATTTTTATCATTTGCAACACGATGTACACAATTAGAGGTCATTATATTAAGTGAAACAAGCCAGACATGGAAGATAAATATCAGATGTCAAAGCTATAAAAGCTGATCTAAAAGTATAGAGAATACTAGTTATTATGTTTTGAGAAAAATGACAAGAAAGAAAAAGAGGTGATGGCATACGATCACTGCATGACATATACATGTATGGAAATACTGCATTAAATCCTATTAGTATGCAAAGTACATATGTGTTCATCCATGAGCAAACAAGTGAAACCTAAAATCTTATAACATAGTGTACAAAATATCCATGTTTCAATTAAAAAATGACTTGTTATCACAGTATGAGACGATAGTGGTGCAAAGGAGGAAAAGGATTTCTCAAAATGAGACTTGGTTCAATCACCAAGAGGTCCAGAGGGATGACTCAACCAAGAGCCCCTAACATGAGGACACTCTTAGGAATAACTGCAGCTTTGACTTAGAATCCCAGTGTAGGAAAGAGGAAGAGGTAAAACAGTCTGAGTAAAGGGTTGTCTGAAGTTTAGGCAGTTTTCTTGGAGAAAGGGCAAAGACAATGGCCAGCTGCAACATGCTTTGCTAATCTAAACTCTTATTTAATCATTCGCTCCTGAGAGAGCCCATGTGCTTTTGCCCCCGCAGTTTAACTATTCACTCTGCAGCCAAGTCCCCCACAAAGCCCAGGAAGAATTGTAAATGAGCAAAAACAATCAGCAGCACTTCCTTGAGAAGATATAGACTTTAGAATTATCTGACAAGAGTTGCAAAGCAATCAGCACAGTGGTGTTTTGGTGAATAATCACAACTGCGTTCAAAATAAATGAATAAGTAGGAAGTCTCAGCAAAAAAAACAAAAGTGACTTCTAAAGAAGAGTCAAATAGGTAGGTTAAGACTAAAAAGTAAAACAAACAACAAACAAAAAAACCAATTTAAGTAGCAACATGTTTCACATCAAAAACCATGAAATTCAGAAGAAAGTGCCATAATACTTTTTAAATGTAATAAGAAAGTAACAATCAACAGTCCTATCCTTTCTTTTTTTAAAATTGATTTTACTGAGGCCGGGGATTTAGCTCAGTGGTTCTGGTGCCTATCTTGCAAGTACAAGGGCCGGTATTTGATCCCGAGTAACTACATACAACAATGCCAGTGTGGAGACTCCTGCCCACCAGCAATCAGTACCACATACCACAGTTCTGGGTGTAGTGGCTCACACTTGTAATCCCAGCACTCAGGAAGCAGAGGCACGAGGATTGCTGTGAGTTCAAGGCTGAGTTCAGGGTCAGCCTTAACTGCAAAGCGAGACTGTGTCTCAAAAAAAAATTTTTTTGTTGATACATTTTATACATACAATATGATCACATTTAACATTGAGAACTTGTACCTGTACATGATATATCTTGATTATCATTTTCCACTTTCCCCTACCCTCCCTACAACCCCTGCCACTATATATATTGCTTTTTTTTTACTATCAAGTTTTTTCTTTCCCTTTTTTACTTTCCTCCACTCACCCTTTCTCTTTTCTGTGGTGCTGCTCTCTGCCTTGCAAGCACAAAGTCCTGAGTTCAATCTCTGATACTGGAAAAAAAAAATAAATATTGAACACCTTCCAGGAATGTCTCGTCCCTGGGACAAAATACCCAACCTCTACAGCTACAGGACTCAAACTGTATAATACTGACAGACAGACAGACAGACATACCAGCAAGATGCAGCCCAGAACCTAGCAATAGACTCCACGAACACTGGTTTTTGACAATGACGCAGAATTAATTCCCTGGGGGAAAAAAAACCCATCTTTTCAACAAAGTGGGCCAATAAATTAGATATCTATATGAAGGTAAATGAAACAAAGAAAAAGAAAAACAAAAAGAATCTTCACCTAAAGCTCATGTTACACAGACATTTAATTCAAATGTATCAGAAATTGAAGTGTAAATTAATAAAACTTCTAGAAGAAAATGTAACAGAAAATCTCCAAGGCTTACAAGTTGAAGAAGAGTTTTTAAACATAATAAACTACAAAAGAAAACAATAATACATTTCATCTCTTCTAAAAAGTGTTTTGCTATGTGAAAGTTCCTTTTTAAGAGGATGAAACTGAATCGCCCCTTCAGTATTGGAGAAATATTTGCAAACCTCATGGCAAAGAAAATAGTTTGCCATAGTCACTTTCTCATCACTGGGACAAAACACCCAACCTCTACAGCTGAAAGGAGGAAAGGCACATTTTGGCTCACTCTTTTCAGAGAACTGAACAGCAAGTGGATGCCGAAAGGGTCAGGCAGAGGAAAGGGGCTCATCCCATAGTGGTCAGAAAGCACAGGGAAGGGGAGGAGGAGCGAGGAGGGGGATGTGCCCTTCCCATCATGCCCCGGGGGCTGCTTCTTCCCACCTGGCCCAGCTTCTCACAGCGCAATCAGCAAAGCGTCCTGCGACCCAATCACCTGCCAAAATCCCAACTTCTGTATCTGTGAGGCTTTGGGGGACATTCTAGATTAAACTTTAATGGACTTACATTTAGAATATGGATGGAACTTAATATTTAAGACTGAACAATCTAATCAGAAAATAGGCCGGAACCATGAAGAGCTACTTTATAAAAGTAAATATATAGAAATGGCAAGTGAGAACATGAACATACATTCACCATCACCAGGCGCTAGCAAAATGGAAATTAGGAACACAAGAAAAAGAAATATAGTGGCACAGGTCTGTCATCCCAGGCCTGAGGCAAAAAGGTAACAAGTTCAAGCCTATCCTGGATAACTGCATAGCTCACTGACTTAAGGAGGTCCTGTCCCAAAATGAAAAAGAGGAAAAGACTAAGGACACAGCTCACATAGCTCAAGGTGAAGGTTATGTGCTCAATCCCTGGTACAAATATATATAACGCATCTAGGTCACTCATGCATTCATAGTGATATTGTAAAATGGTACAGATACTTCGGATAAATGTGGTGTATCACTTTCCTAACAAAACCAAAAAACAATTTAACTGTAGACCAAGCAATTGCACTACAGTATATTTATCCCAGAGAAATGAAATCTTAAATTCATATGAAAAGCTTATTGTTCCCAGCAGTGTTAGGGCCATGAATGATCATAGAAGGTTTACTTTTAACAGGAAAAAGTTGCTATTGGTCCAGTGTTCCTCAGCAGGTGAACCACTCAAAAACCTGAAACTCAACCCAACTGTATCATGGAATCCTGCTGATGGTGAACCACTGCTACATGTAGCAACCCGGATACACCTCCAGGCATTGTGTGGAATGAAAAAGCAAAGCAACCTAAAGAGACTATGCACTACATAGTTCCATTTACATGGCCTTTTCTCAGTGATAAAATTAGGCACTGGAAACACAGACTCGTGATTCCAGTGGATTGGGGATGTTGGCTGGCACACGGGCAGTGGTACTGTACCAGGTGTCACAGAAAGATCCCCTTGACTGCCACGAGGCTTACACAGGTCCGAACACATGATGTAGTCCCAAAGAGACATGTGCCATAGAACCCATGTGTGAATTTCTAATTTTTAAAGAAGACAGTTGCTTAATTCCATATCCAGGTTATTTCTTCTAGTTTCACATCAGGAGAAGCCAATCTTTTTGTTAAGAATTCTAGATCCGTCTCTACAAACTTCAGAGACTTGACATGAATTTATTTTCTTCTTTGTTAACATCCACCTCTCTCTTCTCTAGCTAAGTTATGAGTTAATATTTCGTATTAAACCAAAAACACACATATATACATCCCTGCATGCCCACACACATATACCTCTATATATTCTCACACACTTTCATCACTCATGCACTTGGCCCATAAATCTCTCTGTAATACTGGTTTATCACTTGGCTCCACTCTGGCAACAAACATCTTCAACAAATAGTCCACATTCACAGCGTCCGTTCTCTCACTCGCATTTCACTCTTCCCACGCATGGGCCTGGCTACTGCTCGAGGCCCACAGGATTCCCTGGAATCAAGACCACAAGTGCAGTGGATGCTTCTGCCTCGTGTCCTGACTGGAAACACCAGCAGCACTGGACATGGCAGCTCGGACTTCTTTGTCAAACGCATCCTCTAGGTTTCCATGACACTATACTCCTCAGGTTTCTCTCTTTTCTTTCTGCCCACTTTTCAGTCTTCCTTTTGGCTTCTATTTCTTCTTGCTGGCCTCTAAATGTCAAAATTCCTTGGAGGTTGGCCTAAGCCTCCCTTTCTTTCTTTATATCCTATTTCATTTCCATGTCTTTAACACTACCTGTAAGTTGACAAGTCCAGAATTTATATTTCCAATTTAGAATTCTTCTCTGGGTTCAAGTCTCCCATACATCTCTCGTCTACCTAACAGTCAGTTCTTGATGTTTTTCCAGGGATGGTTCTTTCTCCATACATTCTCTCCTCTCAGTTCAGACATCTTAAAAATCATTCTAAGTTTCTCCTTCTCCTTCCTAGCATGTCTGGCCCATCACCCAGGAATGTCAAATCGCCTCTAAAGCACCTCACATCCCTTCACACCACTCATCGTTCCTTACCAGGACAGGCTAACATCTTTTTATAACTGAAACACCACTGATAACGTATATGTCTATTGTCTACTGGGTAACAAATTACTGCAAATGTGGTGGCTTATAGTGATCCAAATTTATTAGCCAGCAATTTCCAGTCCCTTTTTTTTTTCAGGGTCTCATCAAGCCAAAATAAATGTGTTGACTAAGGCGGTGCCTTACCTAAGAATGACAGTCGTTAGCAGAACTTACTTCCCAAGACAATGAGATGGTTGTCCTTGTTTTCCTTTGAGCTCCTAGCCAGGGGTCACTCACAGCTCCCAGAGGTTATGTGTCTTTCCTCACCCCAGACCTATGTAGGCAGCTCACACTATAGCTCTTCGCTTTCTTCCTGGCTAGCAGGAGTACCTTGATTGTTAGCTCTGTTACAAACATCTCACACACTCTGGGAGGCTACTCAGAGTGTCTACAGATTAGCTCCCATGGTTAGTACACAACACTCTGAGAAGGTTTATGCAGGGTCAGGAATCTTAGGGTCACCTTACAGTGATTTCCAACCAGAAATTGTTCATCTTTCTTTCCCTCTCTAATCTGTTCTCAACATCGCAGTTATGGTGCTTAAATATACCTGAAATTTCATGCCCCTCATTTTAGAGCCTTAGATGATTTTCAGTCAGGTTTAAAATAGGAAAATGATATGATATGGTCTCTACTTACCTTCTGACCTTCTCTCATGCCACCAATGTTGCTCAAAATGTTTCTCTTACAGTGGATTTTCCCTACTTCATTTCAGACACCAAATCATTTCACTCCTTAACACCATGAGGCACATTATTTCTATGTCTGAAATGTTCCCTTGTGCCTGTCCCGCACACAATCACATTTTGATATATCACATTTAGCAATATTTATTCTCAATATTCTCACTTGCATATTGGTAAGGACCTAGTCTTTTAGTAGATTCTAAAGAACCTTATTTCAATAAATAAAAGAGTTAATATTAAGAATGAATGAATACAAATCTAAGCTCATTTCAAAAGGAAGTTTAGATTGCTTTTCACTTTCTAACATAATAAATGGTAATCTTAATATTTCTTCAAATATATAAAGTCACTCTGAAGCATATAAAGCTACTCTAAAGTTATTTTTGTGTTCCAAAATTTTAATGCATGTCCACAACCTGATTTATATTTCTCTCCTCTTTGTCCTCTTGTAAAAGGTTTATGTAAAAGCAGTTTCCTTCAAGTTGTTGCTGTTACTCTTTTCATTGTCCCTGAGGTACCGGGACATCCTGTATTGTGTTTTTCTACAAAAGGGAGGACTCAGCAGTAGTCATTAGATCATAGGTTTCCCTTGCACTGGGAGGTGCTCAAATATATGAAAGGCAAAAAAGACTCACCAGGATCAAAACAGGTATCTTACTGGTCCATCTTCCAGCAAGAGACCTGCGAGGCATTGTATTATAGATGACACAATTCTGATATGTGTCGTACAATTCTGAATATCTTAAGGATCCCTGCAAGTTCTATTCCCTAGACTTGAGACAAGAAATATATTAATATAATCCTATCCCTTAGAAAGTTCCCCACATGCTGTATTGACACAGCAGAGCAGAGAATCTGTGTCCACATCCATCCTCAAGTCTAGGAGGATACTCCTTTCCTTAGGAATCCTCACGTAATAAAAAAGAGTCAAGGTTATGAAGAAGGGGCTACCGCAGGAGAGAGACTCAAGTCCACAGCCCTTCGGGGCCTGTTCCTGAGTCCCAGCTGACATCTGCAACATCAGAGCTTCTTCCTCTGATGTGCTCCCACCTCCCTGACCTCTGCTGGCCCCTAGCTTGGGAGGAGAAAACAGTGAGAGCTCCTTTCAGACTCAAACTTCATGAATAAATTCTTGTTAAGGAGGGACAAAGGACTGAAGCTATTAATTTTGACGAAGGTAAAGCCTCATTGGAGATCATATTATTCAGACTCCAGCAGAACCAGATGTTCACTTTGCTCTACACATACCTAAACTTTGACTTTAGTCCCTTATAGCATCAGTTCTATGGCATACTTAAAGATATTTTTGTAAAAGTGGCAAAATACATAGTGTTATAATATATATAACAAATGTTTTGACAGTTCTCTGAAAGATGGATCGTAAGAACCTCCATTTCTAAGCTGGGCATAGGGACACATGCTTATAATTCTACACTCAAGAGGCCGAGGCAGGAGGATTGCTGTAAGTTTGTGGTCAACCTAGGCTACATAGTTAACTCGAGGCCTGCCTGAATTAAATGATGAGACCCTGTGTCAAAAAACAACAAAAACAAACAAACAAAAAGAACCTCCCTTTCCCTTCAGGCTTGACCCTCTTGAGTGAGTTGTTCCTAATGAACCAAGCAAGGGAGATGTGACAAAGTATGACTTCCGTGGCTGCATCACTGTAGCTTTCTCCTCCTCTCTCATTGCATTCACTTTAGAGGTGGCATTTGGAAGAAGTTCAAGTAGCCACAGAGAGAAGTCCACAGGGGACAGAGCAGGGGCCTCGGCCACAGCCAGAGCAGTGGGCTGTCTTAGTAGTGGATCCTATGGTCGCATCCAAGTTCTCAAACTGACATTAGCCCAGGTGCCATCCTGACAGCGATGTTGAGGCAGACTGAGGTAGTCCTACCCAGCGAAGCCACCCTGGAGTCCCAAGAAATGTCTGGGATGAAAACGCTTATTGTTCAAAATCACAGTTTGGGGTAATTTCTTTCCCAGAACTGTTGTTTAATACTGGTTAATTATTCATTTAATATTCCCTTTATATTTACAATAACCCACACTTACATCGCATCACAGCATATTCATAAGCATTTCTCATTCATTGTATAAAAATATCTGAATATTCCCTTTATATTTACAATAATCCACACTCACATTGCATCACAGCATATTCATAAGCATTTCTCATTCATTATGTAAAAATATCTGAATTAGGATGAGCTAGAAAACAACTGATGAAGAGAATGAGGCTCTGCTAGGTCAAACCACTCCCAAAGGACATGACAGTGTCTTGCACGCAGTCAGCTGTGAAGCCAGACGTACACACAGGCCTCCAAAGATCAAAGCGTTTTCCTTCTGCTACAGGAATGGTTCCCAAAAGTGTCTCCACTAGCGTGCCGTAAATGAATATCACCATTTGTGAGGTTGTTATAGATATTTGCAATCCTCTGTAAAAACGTTTTCTCAAGTGACATTTTTCTCTGCCACTTGAGGGAAACCATCTGTCCAAAGTGATATGAAGCCACAATTATTTATTGCTCTAAACCATTGACACCCAACAGCAACATAATGGTGGACACATAGGTATTGTACCTTTCTCTAAGAGCACAGAGAAAACAAAACAGTGGAATACGTTCTGGCAATATTTAATTTAAGGTAAACAAAATGGCGTACTCATGTAATCAGTGCAAGAATTATACTTTGCCTTCTTCTTACTAACCCAGAAATCAGGTGGGGGCATCTTTGCACTTCTCAAAGCAGAACATCACATTCCAGGTGTTCAGCTGCCTCATGTGGCCTGCTCTGACTGCATCATTTACACTCTGAGCGTGGTCGTGCTGTGGGAGAGCTGCCTCTTGCTTTTCTTCTCAACACTTTCAGAGCCCTACCTTGTTTTTCTTCTCAACACTTTCTCCTCTCTAGAAGACAAATACAGGCAAGAGGACAGAAAGTGGTGACCTGGTCCTTTGTGTAGAGGCCTGCAAGGGGTCCATGTCCTCATTCATAGAGTCAAGGAAAAATATCTAAATGACTTCTGAGAGTACTCTCGAGCATCATGGACTGACACACAAGTATACTTGCCATGCCAATTTCAAAAATAATTATGACTGATTCATGAGCTTCCAAGCATCAATTCATTGGTCTTATTCTGCAGATGTGCAAAAAATTGTTAATATTTGGAGCTATCATATGAATTCCACATTTTATTAATCCCAGGTAGTCTTCCCCATAAGCAATTTACATTAAAATAATGACAACTTTACAACTTAAAATTAATCTTTATGTTGGAAAGTTTGCCTGAGTCTTGCATTTGTGCACATACATTCATACACACACATACACACAGAGAAGCATGTATTTTTAAGTTATCACTTATTTTGTGCCAGCCCACATCTTGTGATATTCTCAGCAAAGCTGAATAAAAGATTTATAAGACTTTGGACAAAACCTTAGCTCATGAGAGTCAAAACACAAATACAAAGATTACCTGTCATTAGTAATGTTACGAGAGAGCAGAGAGAGGTAAATGATAGCAGGTTAAGTATTTACTGTGGCTCAGAGCAACTGGAGATAAGAGAAACATTTCAGATACAGCAGGCTGGCTTCCCATCAGCCACTACTGGGAAGAGATGGATTTGTGTAGGTCTCAGGTGGAGTCCAAGAGAGGAGGGGAGAAAAAACACCCTTCCTCTAAGGAAGTATTAATGCATCTTCTTTTACAAAGACAAAATATATATCCTACCTGGTGTATGTTTTAAGTTCCTAAAAAGTAAGTAACTGTTTCAGCCTTTGAAATTCCACATTAAATTATCAGTGAGTCATGAGAAAAATGCTAACGTCAAAATTAAAGTCAAATGAATCACCATCCTTGGCTGCCAAGCAGGAGGGCTCTGCTCTGTGCCCACACTCACGCTGCTGAAGCCCAAAGGGCAGCCAGCTGCCTCCACGCCCCGCCCCACCCCACTCTGCTCCACCCTTAAGAGCAGCCCTTTTCCCTAGCATCCTGGAGCTTGGTTTACAGGGGTGGCAAGAAAGCAGTGTCTCCCTCACCAACCACTTCCACGCGGGAAGGCTGTTGAATGAGTCCCCCTACCAAAGTTGGTCTCATTGTTATGAAAAAAGCACAGTAGAATCTTGCTTCTCATCTAGACAACCATCTTGAAGGAGACCAATAGCTCAGTTCAGTCAGGCTCAACACGTACTTCAGTTTGTGCCTATATAGGACCAGACTGCTCTCCTCGAGTGCAAGAAGATTGGTTTTCTAGCTCCTCTTTCTCTTAATATATTGCCTTCTCTATATATAAGCTCCTGACACAGGAAGGAAGGAAGGAAGGAAGGAAGGAAGGAAGGAAGGAAGGAAGGAAGGAAGGAAGGAAGGGAGGGAGAAAGGGAGGGAGGGAGGAAGATTGCTGTTTGATCGTCCTGCCCTTCACAGCTCTGGGATGGCAGGGCTGAGAACACAGTGGATTGTAGTGTAGGAATATCTAGCAATGTCCTCTCTGCTCCTTTTGGTCGAGTCTTTAAAAACTCCTTTGTGAACAATAAATAAATAAATGTACTTTTATGAACTCACAAGTACACTGAGGGGTGAGCTTGAATAAGC
The DNA here is from genome assembly GCA_004026965.1 of Petromus typicus. NCBI lineage: Eukaryota > Metazoa > Chordata > Mammalia > Rodentia > Petromuridae > Petromus > Petromus typicus. The sequence continues at coordinate 30,887 of PVIR01000499.1, forward strand.
TATAAAGATAGACTCCTCCGACATCCTGGCTTCAAACTGCCTACATCTTCTTAAAGAGATGTTTAGGCATGGAGGGTGCTCCCAACAAGGGATTTGCAGCACACTTGTGTATTTTGTGTTACAACAACCTATTAAAGATATATTCCCACAAAACAGTACTGGGACAAGATCCGATGTGTGTCGATCAGGCAAGACTATATTTTCATCTGGTAGCCATTGGCGATAGAAAGATTCTAGATTTCAGTTCTCTTTCAGTTGAAACTTATTCTTCCTCTGAATTTTAATGAAGAAGTCCTTCAAAGTAACTTCTGAACTCTTCTCAACATAGAGAAAATACTCTGCAGGGAAGAACTATCATGCTATCTATCATTGTTTTAAGCCTGATTTACTTTATATTCTGAGTATACAGGCATAATTATTTTCCTGGCTTGAATTACTGACATTGCGTTTTGTGTTTTGGGGTTTCCTGGTTAAATCAAGTGACTGGGCAATTTCAAAATCAGTAGGATTTCTTGAGGAGAGAATATTTGGTCAAATTTCTCTGCACAGGCCAGATGGCTTCAGAAGACTTTAGTTTCCAAGACAGACTGTGATGAAACAACTTCAGAGCTCCCTCCTTGATCCTCATGCCAGGAAATCCTGCTTGTAAATGAATCAGGAAAGTGGTTAAAGTTTTCCATAGATCTAACCGAATTCCAGCCTAGGGAACCCCACAGAGGAAAGAGCTAGAGAAGTGGCCAGTCAGAAATGGAGCAAGGCAGGAGGGAAGACCCACGCTCGGAGGGCATATGAGCTAAAAATGACACACACACGCAAGACGAACTTGTGAACACACGTCTTACTTGGCTGATCTATGAAGATCCTGTCTGTATAACACGCTCCCAGAGCATCTGAAATGAGCAAATGACTTTGATTTCAAATTAGGCTTGCAAAAACTTTTTAAAACATTTTTGACACTACCTACCAAAAAAGCTGGGGTGGCCATCTCCTCAAGACAGTAGGCACCACACCCTGAACCTTGTATTTTTTAACATTACTACGAAAATAATCTTTTCCTCACCTCTTTGCCTTGAAAGAATCGAAGCAGCTGGGAACTGCAGCTTGACTTTATTAGCAGTTTAAAACACACCCTTGGAAACCAAACTAGCTTTTTTTTTAGCCCATCCAGGTGGGAAGCATGTTCCAGCAACTGGGAACAACACTTAGGGAAGTTCTCAAACAGATTATGCCATAAGAGTCAGACTTCAAAAAAATTTTTTTTTCTACCAGTCAGGCATCTCCCTAAGAAAAGGCAAAGGGAACCTGGTAAGAAAACTAAGCTTGTCATATAAAGACAGATAAAATAGCTCAGCTGCCAAGATTTGGCATCTTTAAAAATGCCTTTTCAATCTTTGACTTTTGTCCGCTTGGTTGTCTAGCAACCAAGTGAGGAAAAGAAACTACACCCAAAACAAAATGAAGCAATACAGACACTTTACTTCATGAGTATGTGTGTGTGTGTGTGTGTGTGTGTGTGCGTGTGTGTGTATGCGCGTGCGTGCATGCGCATGTGTGTGTAAGATTCTCAGTGTGTAAAGATAAAAATCTGCTCTCAGACAATTAAAGCAGAAAAAGCCCTGTTGTAGATGGTAGGGAAGGAAGTTGGGAGTGAGCAAAAAAAAAAAAAAAGCAGCATGAAAATGTGTAATGCGGGATGAGGGTATAGTTTCCACACACCGAGCTAAAGCAAGGTTTACACTCTTAAGCAATAAAAACAAACCATTAAGCTCGACCCAGCACTGTCAGGAAGTATAAAACAGTTCTTGAAACTTTGCAGTTACTATACAAAAGCTTTTCATAAACTCTGTTTCCTGATCTTCATTAAATGTTAACATCAAGTTGCCATGGGGCAATTAGCTTGCCTCCTGAAATCAATAAAAAATCAACAATTTGGAAATAGTTGTACAGTAAAATAGTTCAATAATTATTCTCTCATAGTGTTGTGGCCAAGCAGTTCCAGGGAAAATGCAGTCCAGATGAGATCCTGCCCCTTATGAGGGAAGTTTGAAGCAAATCAGCACTTTGCTCTGAGACTTCCTCATCCGAAGGCACTGCAAGGATAATGTGCTTCTGGACCAGCCTTGCCAGAGTGGGCCCAGGACACAGGATAAACCCAAGATCTGACACTGTCTCAAAGGTACTGTCTGCTGTACCCCTGCAAGGGGAGCTGGGGGGACTCGATTCAAAACCCAGGCACACATACAAGTTGACAAACCCAGCAGAAAGAAAATACGGGATTGTACACTTAACATTTGGTCCCCAAACAGTTAAAACAGAATTTTTCAGGTAGCAATGATTTCTGTGTATGAGCGTGTGTGGACACACTCACATATGTAGACGCTATGCGCATACAAGAGTACATTTACTGGAGATTAGAAATGCATTCAATGCATCACTTCTTCAACAAGTGTCCCAATTCTGAGTTGCTCATTTAAAAAATCTTCAAAGTAGTCCTGAAAAGTAAAATGAGTCTATTCAACCAGTGGCCTTCATAGGACATTGCACTGAAAAGAAATGCCAACACCAAGCAAAGATAAGGACTTACTTCTTTACTGACTTCCTAACTTTCCATAGCCTGAGTTCATTCACTTAAGAACTTTATTTGAAGCCAAATACAGCACAGAAAATTCCAATATCCATTTAGTCAAACCTCAAATACCAGCTTTGGAAGCTTTATACCACCCTCTAGGCTCATTGGAGTTGTACAGTGAACTAACATAACTTTAAAAAAACTCAAGCATCATTTTTAGTACAAACAAATGCTTCAAATGTACGACATTTATTTGCTGCCTTCAAAGGGAAAACTTTTAACTCAGACACTTGGCAGTCAGATCACACGGGATCAGCTCAGTGGACTGACTGAAGCGTTCGACTTTTTAAAAGTACATTTTGAAGGCCTTGCACCTGCTCCCCCATCCACACAGATGTACTGACACGTATTTGACTAAACTGATTACACACATGCCCAAGCAAGCAAGGGGAGCAGATTTTACAAGATAAGCAACCGAGTGTTTTCATGTCTGAGGGTGGCTGGAACACAAAATTGCCAGTCATCTTGTGGGGAAAAGAATGCCTTTGAAAAAAATATGTAGGGCATCATTTTAGATACGGTGAAGTGTAGTCAGATGCCATCCTGCATTTAGGTTTATTGGTTTCCTTTAAATGCTGCTTCTTGGAGAAGGGCCACATTGGGTTTATTTCTGCAGTTAGGATTAAAAGGACAGTCATGAAAGCACTGGGTCTTAAAGTGGTCTTTTGGCTTCACCTGGAAAATCGAAATGTAGGATCTCAGATCCCAAACAGAATATATAACATACCATGATTGTAGGGGGTCTGTAGTCACATTAAACTTTCATACTCTTTAAGGCATTACTGGTGATTCAGATATACATTAACATCTAAGAAGTTTTACTTAGAACATTGGCCCCCACATTAGGTAGAAGCTCACTTTGAAGTTTGCAGGGAGGGAAACAGAAAATTCTGCCCCAGAGAACACTATAAGGCTGTAATTTATGTCAGCAGGGTGGAAAAGAGAAGAAAAGCAATTTACCTGAGTGGAGCAGACTTGCCTGTGATCCCCAGTCTTACCCTATCCGTCCTCTGCAGAACAGTAAAACAGAAAAGTCGTAGTTCTGGGACATCCTCGCTTCCTCAGCCCACCACTCCATGTCCCAACTACTCTAGACTCAATTCTTTATGCCAGGTGGTCTTCCCTGTGTCCTGGAATAAGAAAGGAGTCTGTAGCACATAAACATCCAGGTACTATCTTAACAGGGCAGGATAAAAATATGTGATGTTTAGATATTCCTTTGAGGCATTTGTGATTTACAGATGGATTTTCTCCCTTCAAGGAAAAAAATGGGGGAGGGGTACTAAATTGGTTTAGATCATCCTATGGTTATATAGCTTGCTACACAGGCCAATCTTACAGACACCTCAAGATACAATTTAAAGTAGCAACTGGCATAGAAACATGGAAAGGTAGAAGTGCAGACAGATGTGCAAAACATTTTTCCACTTCCTGCCCAGTTCTGGAGGGCAAAGATGCACAGAGCAGCCTGGATGTGCCTTCCAGGTTAAGCCAAGCCAGGGAGGCACGCACAGTCTAGACAAAGACGAAAACAGTGACACAATTTAATTAATTTTGAAAGGCCTTCCCTGAGAGTTCAGAAAACATTACATGCTGTTTTTGTGAGCCTTTTCTAGTGATTTGAAAGGTCTTGCAGAAAGATGAGTGAAATTCCAGAAATGGTCATGTTGCTAGTTGTGACCCTGCTCCTTACAATGAAGAACAAGAGTTAAATTGTCTAGAAGGACCGAGAATGTATATCACAATATTGTTTTTTCTTGTGAGCTGCCAGAAGGGTCAAAGTCCTCAATTATAAAACAGAAACAAAATTGAAACTGAAAGTGCCATCATATCACTTGATATATATTACAAACATTTTCATGTATCTAAACTCACGTACAAAGTTTATATAGGCTATAAATATATAGATCTGTATTGCAAGAGATCACACTTGAGCTGATGCCATTAAAAGCTCTTTTAACCAAGAAAACAAGACCCTGTAAAGCAGAGAAATCCAAAGGTAGGGTAGAACTGCCCAAAGATGAAATTCTTGCTCTACATTCTCACATCCCCAGCTAGAGAATTTAGAAAGGAAAAAACACAGGCTATTGTTTTTTAAGATGTTAAGACTGCAATCTGTTTCTCATATCTAGGGCAAGAGAAAGAAGGGCGAGAAGACATAGCAGATCTTTTCTCTGTATTTGGTTTTAACGGTTCTCCCCATGAAATAGCCATATGGATAGGATAAAATGAAGCTCAAAGATTTTCCAAGAATACTAGAGCATTAATTTCTAAAGAAGACCTTCAGAGCCTCATCCTGGGCCCCAAAGTTAACTATGGTCATCTGAAATTCCCCAGAACAGTTGGATTGTAACAGCCTGTTCCTTTACAAACACTAATTGTTAAAGCCAGTTGGGAGGTAAGAATTAAAAGTGGAGACGAGAACTAGGTCTCCCCCATAATGGCAGGGTTCGAGGGGACACAGTGCCCAGGAAAGTGACTTTAAACATTGCCAGTAAAACAGGAGTTGTGGGTTTCCTGGTCCTACAAACACAACCCCAGAACCCTTCCTGGCTTCTAAGTCCAATGGTATTACAGGAGCTCTGCACTGCGAAGTGTTTGTCCTGAGCAGCCTAATTTGATTTCATTCTGCTTGGGCTTCAGGCCAACTGGCAGATGTTCTTGTCGAAGCTGATCTCAGACACTTTCCCTTTCTAATTGTTTGGCATGTTTGCCTCTGCTGCATGGTATGTTGTCTCCAAAACTATCTTCGGTTCCCCAGGTTTTGCTTGTTTTGAAGGCTTTGATTTTCCCTTAAATCTCCCCATCCCAGAGAGATTCTTATAAAAAAAAATACTAAGTCACTGGTAATTCCTTCAATGTATATATGACTTTTCAAGTGACTTGCTTGCAATTTTCCACCCATTCACTCCATCCTCCTCTGGCCTAACTGCAGAAACAAAAAATGCAAAGACAAGGTCATCATTGTGAGTACTGTACAAATGCACCACTCTCTCGCACAGGTTGGACTCTACAAAATGAAATGTCAGAGCTCTGATATTTATTATCTGAAATAGGTTTAACATTTGGAGAAAGGTGTTCCAACATGTAGCCTTGGAAAGAAAAGCAAGCTGATCGGTCGGAGAACAGGGTGTAGTTAGCAAACATGATGTGAACAATTCTGTTGTGTCTAGGGCAAACTTAGAAAACTGGGTACTCCAAAACCATAAACGGCTCCCTGCTGAGGGAAAGGTAACTTTCAAAGCCATTTTCAACTCATGATGAGGACCACAAGCTATCAGTTTTAAAGATACATGACCGCAATATCAATAATGAAGACATCTTGTGTTTTATTTAATACTTTGGCCGGATCAGCCCCCTAGAAGGGATCCTTAGTTTAGGAAAGAAGAACAAAAAACCATCATTCACTTTGTTGCCCGTTCATCATTTTCCTAACCATTTCTATTGGACCTACTTTATTCTTTCTTCAAATTAAGGGGCGGGGAAAGGGATTCTGTGTCACAACGGTAATATCTGATTCTGATCCAAATATCCACCTAATAAGGAAGAAAGTTCTCACGGACTGGACAACCGCTCTGCAACATTCCTGAGAATTGAATAATATAATAATCTTGAAAGTCAGCAGAGTGGATTATCCACTTTTTTTTTTTTTTCTGGACTTGAACTTATGAACTTAAAAGTAGCGCTGCAAAAAAAAAAAAAAAAAAAAAAAAGCAAATGTGCTGAGCACTTTGCTGGAGTAACCTTCCATGTAGACTTTTCATCTTAAATACACACAACTGAAAACAACTACAATTTTTGGAAAATTATATACAAACCCGATACTTCTTTTGATTACATATAAATACAAATTAGCTATTTTTTTTTCTAAAAAGTGGTTATAATAGTAAATAAATACAAAATAAATCTGACCATTATACTTCATGTGCTGGGGTTGAACCCATATAAAATGTACAACTAAATACATTTTAAAATCTTTAAGGAATAATTCTCTGATTATAATATTTGCTTTCCCAACTTCTTTTTGTAGATATAAATATATTTTCAAAATAGCTGTGTTTTTTTTTTCCATTCCATTCCATAAATAAAGTCTTCATTGGGAAATATTAAAGTGTCAACTGGTATTGTTTTGGGGTTTTTTTTGTTTTTGCTTTTTTTTCTAAAATATATATATTTATTTTATTTTATTTTGCTGTGCTAACGACACCCACAACCCTCCACAACCATGTCCTGATAGTTCTTCAACACGACCTTTTCATTTTCGTCAAGATACAACATGGAGATAGCACTGAGGTCCGTTGGGACACAGCACGCCTTCGGGATCTTCGAGTTCACAGAGTTGACCAAGGTCTGAACAATGGCATGATTGGTTGAGTTGAGGTGATCGGCCAGCGGAAAGGGGCACTCCCCCTGGCAGTAGAAGGCATGATACCCTGGCGGGGCCACAATCCAGTCATTCCACCCCACATCACTGAAGTCCACGTACAAAGGCTGTCTCTTACAGCTGGATTTAAGGCGTTTCCGCTGCTTGTGTTTCGCTTGACGCTTCTCTCTTTTGTGCAGAGAGTGGCCCTTCCCATCATGGCCAAAAGTTACTAGCAGGGGCCGTATCTGTGACCAGCTGTGCTCATCCTGGTGCAAAGACCTGCTGATCCTCACATGCCTCTTTGAGACCTCATGCTTCTCCTCTAAATGGACCACTTCCACCACGAAGCCATGGTTGGCCTGTGCCTGCGCGGTCCACCGCATCACGGCAGGGGTGACATCGAAACTCTCCCACTGGCTCGTGTTCTCATTTACCAACCTAGTGTCCAAAAGTCTGGTCACAGGGAATCTCGAGTTGGCTGTTGCAGGTTTTATAATTTCATAAATATTAATTCGGTGATGGAAACTGGTATTGTCTCCCAAAGCTTCCTGCATTTGTTCCCGAAAGACCTGAAGTTCTGCTGAGGTGATAAATTCTTCCGTGGGGATAGAACTTAAATTAAAGAAGAATCGTCGGCTCGTTTTCCCACTGATTTCTGGCAGTTCTTCCAAAGATTCTAATTGGAAAAGATAGAAAGGAAAAGAAAATACACCATTCAGTACAAGAAATAATAACCTGATTATGTCTGAGAATGTTTGAATCTTAATGATGGATTTGACTCAGCTCACGCGAAAGTTCACACCCAGAAAAGAAAACCTTCAGGGGTGGATATAACTCAGGTAGAGCATTTACTTAGGATATACTAGGCCTTAGGTTCATTCTCATTCACACACATTCACACACACACACACACACAGAGAGAGAAAGAAAAGAAAAATGTCATTAAAAAACAC